>CM065052.1:53332753-53415253 GCA_032883995.1 Coronaproctus castanopsis
GTCTATATTTTCCCGTATTCAGCAATTTCTGTGCTTTTATGTTTACTCGAGCCACTAGTCGCCGGTTTATGCGCAAATGCAAAATCGCTAATTGTTTCATCCACTTTTTTCAAGTGCAGATCCCGATGTAAATCATCGTTACGCTGGAATCACCTCGCTATTGCGATCAGACGTATAACTTTGTTCTGTATGATTGCACAATTGGATGTTGCGACACATCTCCAAAGCTCCAAACCGTAGGTCCATATATAGGTTCGATCATAGACAGATAAATTAGCCGTTTATATGATACAAACTTAAATTCGAATTTTATCGAATTTATAAAAGTTATATATGCTGTGTATTAGTATAACCTTTTGGCTATGCTTCTGCATTATTACGTTTTCGTGTATAATGTATCTATAATTATTACTTATTTAAGATTTTTATTTTTTTCTTAAGATTGTAATATAAATAAAATATTTTTAAGAAATTATACGTTTACAAACGTGTAATAGAACGAAATTTCGCCATTGGATCAACTTCCGATGGTTAGGTTAGGATAATTGTTTCGGTTAGTTAGAAGTAGAATTAAAGGAAGAAATGAGAATGACACATTAGGTGACGGATAAATCGAAATTTATAATAGGATCTAGTTTTTCGAAATTTTGTTTTTCTCGAAAAATTGCAATTTCCGCAAAAAAAAAAAATGTTTTCAACACCGATCTATTTTATTAAAATTGATTTTTAAAAAAAAAAAACTGAATTTTGAACCTGGTCGTCTCAACTGCTAGTTTTCCACGATCGTATAAAATCTAACCTACCGAAAAAAAATTCGAAATATTCTTAAGGAAAATTTTCAAAAACAAACTTCACCAACTACCAAGGACGTAACCAATTTAACGCGCGTAATGAACAAAAATATAACGAGGACGATACCGAACAAATTAAACTTCCCTACGAAATAAGAATAAAGTAAAAGTCGGTGTAAACGAACAGGCTGTTGTAGGCGGGTGAAAAGTATGTTTAATTCGGCCATTTCGAAAGTTTCGCAAATGAAAATCGTAGGAAGAAATTTTAAAAGAAATTCAATAGGTACATCTTGTGTAGGTTAAGGAGGCGATTACGAATTGAGTAGGTTAGCCAGTTATTTCGACGTTTACATAAGTAGGATGTTTTCCGTAAATTTAGTATAACTCGAGAAATGTCGTTTATAAATTTAAAAGGAAATAATAATGCCGATAGTAATCGAACGACCTCGACTATATAAATATTTCGGAAAAAAATAAAAATAAAATGGAAAAAAATTGCCCATCTAATAGACTACTCGACTACTTGACTACTCAAGTGAGAAGTCTACTAAGAGAAATCGTTATTATGCGATAATTTTTTTTCTACAATATTTAAAGTATTTAGCTTTACTAAATGTCCCGCCCGATTATATTTTAATATTTTACTATTATTAAATTTTATAACATTAATCTTTTACAAATTTACTCTATCTTTCAGTATAAAATTTACTTCGTTCTACCAATAATTACGTTTAAAGTCACAGTCTGATCTATAAGGAAGTAGGGTTATATTTTTTAAAAATTTTACTATTATTCCGCTAAAATTTTATAACTATATATTAATCTTTTACAAATTATCTTTCAATATAAAATTTACTTCGTTCTACCAATAATTACGTTTAAAGTCACAGTCTGCGATCAGCGTCTATGAGAAAGTAGGGTAGTTGGCTTTTTAATACTGTAAGGCTCAAAAATGTGTTTTAAACACTTTGCTTCGAGTAAGAGTAATTCTATACTATCCTACTCTCACTTGAGGATGTTATTACCCAAATAAATAATATTTTCCCGTTTTTCGTATTCAATCATCGTTTTAATTTTAATATTTTACCTAAAGATCCAAAAGCTAACATTTTCGAAGCCTGCGTATTTCGTTTAACTTAACGTCATCTCGATATATATCGATCGATATGCGCGAATCTCACATTATATAAAATCTGTCGTTAATTTCAAAAACCTTTATTTTCCCCGTCTAATTTCCTGGACGTTTCTTTTAACGCAGCTTTCAACAGTATCCATTTAAGCGAGTCGCCTTATTTAATTTACCTCAAAATATCTACCCATTTTATAGCTCATTATTTTCGCCGTCATTACGGTTGTATACATATGGTATACAGTTATCAGACTCCTTTTTTTGCGTGTGTACTTGTGTCGTTAATAAAAATTTATAGTCAAACGAATCGAAGACTTTTATACAATCCATAAAATCTTTAAGACCGAAATTCGTTATATTTTTCGAACAATTAATATGTATTGTAGATGATATATAGCTATTTCGAAAGGTTACTCTCTTCCGTGGTTAGCATTGATAAAGGAAACAACGAACAATGACTTACTTCTTTATGATTGTTAAAGAAAGATAAATATTATCTTTGACATTGCGTATGTATATACTGTAGTAGAGGAAAAGAATTCGCTATAAAAGAATTGACAGTTTATTTGCGGTTTACAAGTTCGATTTCACCATGACCACGGTCGATTGAACTATAAAGTAAACGATATATAAAAGTCGAGCCCGAGAGATATATAATAAAGAAAATAGTGAAAAATTCGAATGTACACGAGTATAAATATTCAGTTCTAGACTTTTGCAATAGTTCTGTGATAACGAAAGAAATGGGAATTTAACATTTAAACTAATCAACCGCAAAGTATTAAACAAGAATTGAAAATAAAATTACTGGAACAAAAATTGCTTATCTAATAGATTTTTTTTTTTTAGGGATTTACCCGGTGGGGCTAGTTTATTGCTTAAAATGTAAGTAGTGTGTAGCTGAAAAGTAAGTAAAAGCATGTAATAGTCCCCTGTTTGTGTACTTAATCTAAGGAGGAGTGATGGGATGAAAAACATAGTCCCATCGACTACCTGTATGCATGAAGAAAGGAGTCTGTGGAGTGCGTAGTAGTAATAAATAATAAAAATATACAATATAAAAAATACAACTATCTAACAGATTAGTCGACTAGTCAAGTTGAAAGTCTCTGTACTAACGGCAATCGTTTTTTACAGTTTTTTATATTTAAAGTATGTATTTGTTAAAATTCATCGACCTCCGCTACGCACGATACGGGGGTGATATAGTGTTAAAATATTATACGAATATTACGAATACATAAAGAAAACGTTGGAAATGTTCCCGAAACGAACTACGCCCAGCAGTGGATTGATATAGGCATATGTTACAAACGGTACCGAATATAAAGACGTAAACGAAGAAGTGAATTGATAAACTGAAATAGATCCTTTAGAGACGTCTGTATAGTATGCGCAGGAAGGTAGAAACCCTAGAATCTCTTTATGACTTATACGGTAAAATTTGTTGGTAACTTTTATTTTCTGGTCGACGTGAAATGTCTCGATTTTAAAAGATATTTATATGAATAGATTGAAAATTAGTTCACCTAAGACAACGGAAATACACTATACGCACGAGAAAATTAAAATATTACAGTCATATAAATAGACAAGTTGTTCTTCTGCTCTAGTTTGTATTACCTTAGAGTGTTTTTTATAGGTAACTGGTAACAGCGATATACCTCTGTAATTGTTCACATCAGTCTGTATTCCTTTTTTATGTAATGGATGTATCAATGCTGTTGTCCAGTCATGGGGAATTATTTCTGTCTCCTAAATATTTTTCCTAAGACAATGGAACTCCTATACACTATACGCTCGAGAAAATTAAAATATTACGGTCATATAGACATCCAGAAATTATTTATACCAACTTGTCCTGAATGGTGTCATCGAGGGACATCGGAAACCAGGGAGAAGAAAAATGTCATAGAGAACTGATATGCGTCGGTGGTACAACAAGACATGTACAGAGTTAGCGAAGGTGAACAAGGAAAAAGTCATAAAAAAAAGAAGTTGAAGGCATATTGGGTCAAAATTTTATAACGTACGACTGAAATTCAAAATGGACTTATACAGATTTTAACCTAGGATTTAAAAAAGAAAACTCTTACTCGTTAATTTGATAAATTAAATTCTCTCTCAAAAAAAAAAAGGGTTTCGTTTGGAATATAACGGCGGTGGTACAATATTTATGTTCTAGCTTCGCGTGTTAGACGCGTATGTAAATTATGTAACATAATTTAAAAGGGGATAGATGGGTTAAATTCATAACTGTCGATATTAATTCTCGCCCGTAACTCGGTCGAATAGTCGCGAATTAATTTACTCGCACGTTAAAACACGATAATTAATCAACTACGATTACATCCCGACGCGGTAGAAATGAAGTACGTTAATAATCTTCGACGTGTCACGATCGACCCCCGCTAATGTTTTATCTGTCGTAATTGGCAATCGAGGATATTCCTTAAAGATGTCAGTCCATAGCTTTAGAACAAAATCTCTAATATCATGAAGGTTAGTGGCTTCGTGCATACTGTTGATTCTGGCATAGCGAGGTGCATTGAGAATACATCTGAGACATTTATTTCGAATGATTTGTAATTTGTTAAAGGGTCGGATTTTGAGACAGAGCTCCAGGGAGGACAAGTGTAACTATTGGACGGATTAGTGCTTTATAGAGGATTATCTTGTTGTTAATGTTGAGGAAGGACTCATTGTTTGTCTTGATTATGATATTATTTATGCGTTTAATGAAAGTCTATTGTCGAGGATTACACCAACATGACGTTATCATACCACTCTAATGTATTTTCCTGTACCATCAGATTGTCTGGTAGACCTGGTCTCCTACGGGTGAAGAAAATACTTCGGTTTTGTTCGGATTTGTGCGCGGTATCCCATGTTGAAGTCTATTCATAGGAGCTGCAGAATATCGCAGCGTCGTCAGCAAATAGAGTCCAAGTTGCGTGTTGAGTGGGTTCGGAAAATCATAGAGATACAGGATAAACAAGAGTTGTCCGATTATACTACCTTGAGGAACACCCGCAGAGCAAGTTTTGTGTGCTACAGATACATAAAAATATCTATTGACTAAGTAACTACTAATTAAATGAATTAAGCGTGTTGGAAAATTACACTTTTATCATTTTATAAAGAATACTCGCGAGCCAATTTGTATCGAATGGCTTGGAAACGTCAAATAGTACCGTGCCGGTATGCTTATTTAAGTTGAAATTTTGAGTAATGGAGTCAGTTATTCGGCATATTTGTTGGATCGTAGAGGATGAGAGCGAAAGCCGAATGGACAACACCATGTGTGCGCTAGTCATAATATAGTACACCACAAAAACATGCCGGGCTGCAATGACAACAAAGCGATTACAGTTAGTTTTACCAGATGTGTGTATTTAACTGTGCTAGCGCCATATTATAATTGCTCTGTACGCTACTTACACTATGCAACGAAATATTTATAAGTAAATAGTCACAAAAATTGCGGGATAAATTATGACATATATTATGTGCATATATAAACACAAACACATATATATATGTGTGTGTGTGTGTGTGTGTGTGTATGTGAATGTAATAAAGCAGAAGTACGAAAAGTTGTTGAAGCGTTCTAAATGTTTGTCTTCAAGGTAATCCTGAAAATACCGTGGACTGTAAGCACGATGATTATTATTAAAGTTCTAGAAACGGCTGAACAAGTCATGCAACTATCACCAATTGTTAAAAAGTGGAAATTAAAGCTTAGTGCATCTCTCTGTCTACATATAATATCCCTCTTTCTCTCTCTCTCTCTATATATATATATATATATATATATATATATATATATATATATATATATATATATATATATATGTATATATACACAGTCAAAGCCGCTTTTAAGGGACGCCGGATAAAAGGGACAGCCATTTATAAGGGACAATCAGCAAAACCCCGAAACAAACGTATGAAATGAAGGTTGTTTTAGTTCGCTTTAGTGGTACAACGCGTCGGTTATAAGGGACAAAGATTAATAGACTTTCTACGAAAATTTTCTTTTTTTTTTTAGTTCTGGTGAATTTTTTGTATGAATAAAGTGTCGCGTAAATGTTTATCATTAAAGGGAAAAATTTCTATTTTAGACAAAATCGAAATTCAACCTCCCAATATGCCTATTCGGGAGTTAGCAAAAATCACGGGCGTCTCCAAAAACATCATCTCCCGTTTAAAAACAGATGAACAGAACTTACGTAAAAAATGGAGTAGTACTGAAAAGGGCAGTCAGGTGGTGGAAAGGAAACGAAAAAGAGAAGGTAAAAACCCAGAGGTTGATGAAGCTCTTAATTTATGGTTTAGCACAGTAACAAAACGAGGTGTTCATATCAGTGGACCAATGTTGAAATTAAAATTTGAAGAGTTTGCGAAAAAAATTGGTTATGAAGACTTTGCAGCTACGGATGGTTGGCTTGCTCGGTGGAAAGGGAGACACGATATCAAATTCAAAAAAACCCATGGAGAAAAGGTAAGCGCTGATTTGACAGGAGCTGAACAATGGAGTTCAAGCAAAATTTTCAAATTCCTTCAAAGTTACAGCCTGAATGACATTTATAATGCAGATGAAACTGGTTTATTTTATCCAGCCACTCCAGATGGGTCATTAGTATACAAACACGAACTACTTATGGGTTCGAAAAAAGGTATGGATCATATCACTGTGCTATGTTGTTGCAATGCAACTGGAAGTGATAAAAAAAAACTTTTAGTTATTGATAGCAACTCTCAGGACTTGCGGAGAAAGACTAATTGTCCTAAAGCGCACAATGTATGTGTGTTTCGTTTATTACGAGAACGCTTTTGATAGAGTCGATTGGAATCAATTGTTTACATTATTGGGGCAGATAGGAGTACCGAGCAAGCTAATTAACATAATTAAAAGTTTATCATAAAAACAAACAGCTGTTGTTAGATGGAGAAATGAATACACACAACCAGTAACTATCACCAAAAGGTGTCAGGCAAGGCTGCCCCCTTTCACCACTACTATTCAATATATGCGCGGAAATGATTGTCAATGAAGCCTTACAAACATGCAGGGAAGGAATCAAGATCGGTGGTCGAAAATTAAGAATCATCAAGTTTGCAGATGATCAGGCAGTGTTGACTACAAAACCGGAAGCTTTAGAAAAAAATGTTAACGAGACTGCAACATGCGGCGAAGAAATATGGAATGAACATTAATGTGGCAAAGACTAAAATCATGTGCATTAGTAAAGAACCAAATATGGTTAACATAATACAAGAAGGAAAAGCTTTAGAACAGGGGAAAACATGCAAATATTTGGGACAATGGATTACAGAGGACGTATCCTGTCATAAGGAAATAGTAGCCAGAATTGTAATGGTGAAAACAACATTCATGAAGAAAAAAATCGTTGATCACACAGCGAAGCATGTCCCAAAAATTACGGAAACGAATAGTAACAACATATGTATGGCCAGTAGCCTTGTATGGGTCAGAAACCTGGACTTTGTCTGTAAAAGATAGAAAAAAATTAGAAGCATTTGAAACTTAGTGTTGGCGTCGCTTGCTAAAAGTATCATGGACCGACAAAGTACCAAACCATAATATTTTTGCTCGAGTACAAGAACGACTTTCTATCCAATGAAGCATAAGAAAAAGGAGGTTGGAATGGATCGGACACATATTGAGACATGGCGAGATGCTAAATGAAGCAATAGAAGGCAAAATAGTTGGGAAAAGACCGAAAGGCAGACCTAGGTTAAAGCTAATGGACTCCATAAAACAGGAGACAGGAGTACAATCGTATATACAACTCAAGAGAAGGGCGGCAGATCGTATACTGTGGAAGAAAGACATAGTGATGGCGTAACAGCCCTAGGACTGAAAAAACCCGAAAGAAGAAGATATATATATATGTGTGTGTGTGAAAGTAATAAAGGACGAGTAGGAAAAGTTCTTGAAGTGTTTAAATGTGTGCATTTAAGATAATCCTGAAGATACCATGGACTGTAAGCACGCTGATAATTATTAAAGTTCTGGAAATGATTGAGTCAATCATGCAACTATTAACAGTTGTTAGGAGGTGGAAATTAAATTTTGGGGCGTGTGACTACGTAATCTCGAACGAAATAGTAGGTAAAAAAAAACTATGTGGTACATTGTAAACCTAAATCTCGGCCAAAATAAAATTCAAATTTGCAAGAATAAAACTTACTTTTTTAGAAAAAGGGCAACGTTTGTTAACCGATGTACATGTATATATATATATATATTTCCGCATATTTTTACTTAATTTTTTATATCGATTTCCTGAAGGATGTATATCGTGATTTCTTTCACACTGCCCAGATCATTTGTCATTCTGCGCGTATCATGCTCCCACCTGGTATATGGTTATCAAATTCATTACCCACTTGATACATGGTTCTCTTCGTTCTCATGTGCATCCTGATAATTACACTTCGTCTGTGCTACTCGCTGTACATCTGTTATTTTTATCCGCTACCGGATTTAAAACCCAATAAGGATAGCTATGACGTAATAAGTCTCCTGTAAATATACACATTTGTACACCCTACGCGTTAGCATTATGTGGAACACGGTTGATTATATACGGCCCCTTTAAAGGAAATTGGAACTATCTATTACGTCTGCTAAGTCTTCGAGAAACATGTGCGTATTTTTCTCTTCATAAGGACACATATATTTCTCGATTGGGATGTTCGACCGCTCGCCTAATTTTAAAGTTATACCGGCTTGTCTACAAATACTGCTTCAAGCGCTTTTACAATTTTGTCGACATTCCTCGAAAATGATCGGCATGTTGACGCTAGCGCCGCATTATAGACACGATGTTTTAACGTAGGGTTTTGAACGTATTTTCCGGGGTTGCGTTGAATAATTTAGATGAAATTACATTTTCTTCTAGGACTACTTATCTTATCGATGTTTCCGAAGTTGTATTTGTATCCCTGGTCTGTAGCTGAATTCACGGAGTGTCTTTAAAACCGTTCAGGTGTCTACTGTATGAAATACAATTTGAGAGTCTTGACTATCGATTTATTTTGTTGTTTAATTAATAATTTTGAACACACAAAGTTTATATACATGCAAAAATAAACGACTAAGTTTAAAGATTTCTAAAATAATAAAAAATTATATATATTCGCACACATACACGTAATATACGTGCGGTGGTGTGTGACTACGGGCATAAATGGTTTCAAGATTATCGTTTTGATTACTATTATATAAAATTATCCTAAAACTACATTTGTGTTGATAAAATTATATATATATATATATATATATATATATATATATATATATATATATATACAAATATGTATTTATACATCAGAAAATAAACTCGATAGTAAGCGTGTAAAATGTGATAAAGCCAGTTCCATATAATTTTAAATTATATATACCTGTGCCATTTTGAATCATTTCTCATAACGACATGATATCTTTAAAGTCCGCGAGGTCCGAGCGAAACGTGGTTGTGTGAAATTCGCCGTGAATTGTTATATTGCGGAAGTAATGCTGAATATAGTTTTATAGTTTTCTATATTTATTTTTTATTTGTGGTCGTAATCATAATAGATCGGATTAAGGTATTTTCTCGTTGTTTGCTTATAAGCTGTTGCAAAACTGTCTTACAACGAATGCCATATTACCATTAGAAAAATACATACATACATACATACTTTATATATATATATATAAATATATTACGCACATATATGAATTTATTACACAAAGTAAAGGATGACGACAACGGAGTTAATGTAAAAGGGAAACAGAGAGCACGAGGAACTTATTGGAACATAGTCTCCAGCTTTAGTGTCTAAAGAGCTTTATCGTGGGATCAAAAATAAAAATAAAAACGCATACCACAATATAAAACACATGTAACATATGCGCATATATATATATATATATATATATATATATTTAGGTATATTATACAAGTCGAAAATATTTCCTGCATGCGCACTCGTTTTGTAGAAGGACGTTTAACGCCGTAATAACTGGGGTGGAAGAAATGGTCACAATTGTAAATCGTGATAGGAATAACAAAATTTTTATTAAAGTTCCCATAGAATGTACATCAGGGAGTTGTGAATGGGCTATACACAGGTCAATTGAGGTTTGAAACAATCTTTGATTCCTTATATAAGTAAAGGTAATTTAATCACGTCTGGGTCACATTAACCGTTTTCGTTTCCAGTTATTTCCTTAATTTTCCTTAAACGGGTTTTACCATCATATACGACCGAATAGAATTTAGAATTTTATAAATTCGGTGCATACCGTTTTTTTCGAAACTGTATGAGGATAATCATTTCTGTGGCAGAATGCGATTCGATTGGGTTCGTTAATCGGTTCATTTGATTTACATATATATATATATATATATATATATATTTATAAAATATTTACATTTCGCTTTGTATTCGTTTTCAGCGTTTTGCAAATTAGATATAGTTCAACTTCTCGGGTTATTGATAATATTTGCTTGGTTTGGGTATGACTTATTGTCCACTCTTTGCATTTCCGAGTACAACTTGTTCACGTTACCTCGAAGTATAACATACTCGTAAGAAATCAAATCGGTCGGTACGTTCACGAATGTAACTAATTATTTTTTATCATGCACGGTTGGAACGCATACAAATTAACAGAAAACCTGTGTAATATATTGTACAATTCTTGTCTCATGAACGTATGATGTATGTGTGTTTACGAGCATCGTATATAAATTCATTGAGTCAATTAATTCATTTATTGAAACATTTAAATGGCGTGAAATTAAAAATGTTAATTATCGTAAAAATATTATTATGAATATATTCAAAACGAGACATAAACGAGTAAGTTTACTCAAATTACAAAGTAATAGACATTATTCGCGACACTTGTACTAAAAATACTAAATGCCGTCTCCGTATCGGAGTTAGGTGACTACTTACCTATACGTATTTTGTTTTACAGTGTAAGTAGCGTACAAGGCGATCATAATATGACGTTAAATAGACATAGAACCGGGAAAACTGATTGTAATTTGTCACGACATAATGCAGCCCCGCGTGTTATTGTAGTGTAATACGTTATTACCAGCGCGCATATGGTGTTGCGAGTGCTGGCTTGCCACTGCCTTCCACGCGCTATAATAATATTAAGATTAATTATATATTTTTATTTTCTGATGAAAATTTTTTCGTCGCGGATCGTATCCAAGTTCGGTACCCTACTTATAGAAGTCCGTGCTCAAGTCGAAAAACCGACGAAACGAAAAACCTGATAGAACCAACATCCAAACAATCGCAATCGTCTAACTAATCACAATAGGTATCAACAAAAAATGACGGTGGTCACCGGAATCCTTTGACTGTTACACTGTAATTTACCTGCAATTGCAGGATATTCAATGCCAAATGGAAAATTTTTTGCCTAGTTTTAGTAACTTTTCCTCGAGACTATAGGCATTTCATAATACGTACGTCACGTTTCTTGAAGTAAACCTGAACTACCGCATATACCTTCAGCGTCAACAGCATAACAATGCTCGTATTTTTGTACAAAGTCACCACGGAGAAACAATATCTTACATCGATTGTACTAAATGACTGATGCTATGCTCTATGCGGTAAAAGTCACCTTGCAAATGATAAAGGCTGTTCTACACATGTTGAAATATGTTGTGGAAAAAACGAAGAACCAAGAAATCTGCTGGCTGTAGTACAGCAAGTGTTTCTTACAATGCACCTGTATCAAATTTTCTTTCACTACCAAATACGATCAAGTAAGGTTGTCGTATTGTGACAGCGCAGCCACAATCAGTTCATATTGGTTGTATAGACACATCTTGTGATCTTCTTGACTCACTTTTAAACATAGGAATAATGTCGACCCGTCGTTATTAGATTATTTACCTACGATACTAGAACCATATAAATTTATAATCGTTAAAAAAAAAATGGAATTTCATCATTAAAAAACTGACTGGGAATCGTATACAAGCTGGTTGGATAAAAATTTACTAAAAACAGAAGATGATGTCGAAGAAGCAGTCGAGTGGCCTGGAATGGTAGGATTACTATAAATAATAGTTTAAATTATACAAAACAAATCAGAGAAACAATCGGAGAAAAATTAATAAAAAATGAATTGGCAAAAAAAAAAACAAGATTGCCGTTTTGTATAACTGCTCTAAATAAAATAACAAAACAACTGAATATGCTCGTAATAAACCATAAAACTTATGCTTTGATGTCAACTGTTTATAATTTAACTGCTCCAAATAGTGCTAACATATTACGGAAAGCCACTAAAGCTTTTAAGAGACTTAAAGAGATATGTACATTCCTCCTTTCCGAACAACAAATGGTAAATAGGCACTCAGTGATTTATAGGAGGCTGAGATATTTGTTCCTCGCTAGAAGAACTTTTCAAACCTCTCTTTCCTCTCTCTGAATGGACAAGTTGAATTTGAATTGGGTGTATCTCATCAGATAGATCACCCTGTTAATACTAAAAATAGTTATACTATCCAACTCACCAACTCATAAAGCTAGCAGCTATGATCTTATAATAGACGAGATGCGGAGGCTTCTACCGTCAAACGCCAACTGCTAACTTCATTTTTCAACAGCATTCTTCAAGCAGGACATTACCTATCTCAGTGGCAAATGATCCAAATAGTAATGGTTCGTATACCTGAAGAACCTGACTTTGAATTACCTTCTTACCGGCCTATAAGTTTGTTACCCCACTATTGTTCAAGTTATTTCAGAAGCTACTTTCTCTACGACTTATTGTACTACTACCAACTTTAATCGCGGATGATCAATTTTGATACAAACAAATCCACTGGATGACATCTCTATTCATGTACCAATTTGAAGTTGCTTACTGGTCCTTTCAACCCGATTGTAGTTAAACCAATTACGAAAACCGTTAACAGCGATTTTCCGCATTTTTCGATTTGTGAGATAGTTTAAATTTTACCAAAACACTCGGCTTGTAGTATAGCAACTGCAATTTAATTTGGAATTCAAGAGTTAATTTGTTTCACATTCGGTCACCATCATCACTGTCATTATCGTCATTATCATCATTTTCGCCATCGTCGTCATCGGTGTAATTTCGTACACGAATAGCTGCGAATAAGAAAAATTTTATACAAATGGGGGGATATATAAGAATATTTTTTCGAGCTTCGTTAAAATTATTAAGGCAGCAGTAACTTATCATCTTTACGATAGACCCAAATATGTATATAGCAATATATATATATAATATATACTAGCACATACATATTTTAGAACTATATTCGAATTCGTCGAAGAGGAATTAGCGCTGGAATATAAATTTTTTCACGTATAAAATGAAGATACAAAACAAATAATAAAACAGGATAAAATCGGTATACGTACACTGATACGTAGACGAGAAATTGCTCCGAAGGGATTTACTTCGGGGAGTTATCGGAAGGGAGCTACATCGTGTACAACATCGTTGATGGATGAAGTTTAAAAATCATTCTTCCATTTTTATAGGCGAGAGACAAAAAGAACCAAAAAGGATGGAAAGTAAAATTTGTTTCTCTCGATAAAACTCTATTCGTCTCAATGTACCAGGCAGTTGAATTTATATATATATATATATATATATCTGTGAATATATGTTATCCGGTATGTTTTACGTGTTTTTCCATATGTTTTGCGCAGTTGTATATAGTCGATTTTTATCGGCTTTTGATAAGCTGAATACTTTATAGTACGACTACGAAAGAAACCAGTTACTCACATATACGTCCTACGCGCTAGTTTGATAATATTATTGCGGGCGGAGTAAACGTAGAAAATGCACTAGGAAAAACATGCTTTTAAGAATATTGGAAAAATCGCAAGACTATACGGATGTTGCCTCATGACCTGACCACCATCTTAATGGATCTAAACCCGAAACTACTCTGTAAGAGCTAGAAAGTAACGTGTATTAAGCTTACATCTTATTTTTGTGAGCGTGTATATGTATGCATCCGTATACGCGTCTATATACATTGTATATATATACATATACATACATATATATAGATATGTTTACATATAGAAAGTTTAACTCGGGTTTCTGCATCTTCGTCTTATATATTTCACGCGAGCGCGCCAGTTACCTGCTTTCACGGACAGGATAAAGTTGGCATTCAGTGTACAAGCTAACTTTACGTATGTGCACTTACCGGTATTAACTAATTTACTTACAGCGGAAGTAAGTTCTTAGGTATATATATATATATATACCGATTGCAGCTCGTTTTTCCTTTTTTGCACGTACATATATAGCGTGTCGTCTAAATGAGTAGATACTTCGGGGAGGGGTAACATCAGCTTTTCCAATTTTTCATTCGTCGTATCCCTGGTGATATAAAATTCTGAAATACTACGCATCGTATATAAAACTTTATATAAACATATCTATCTATATATATATATATATATATTGCAATACCTTCTGTATTTATCCGGCTCACTTTACTAACCGATATTTCATACTATTTTATTGTCCTGAGCTTTTATCCTTCTTACTCCTCTTCGATTCGAAGTTATCTATTTCATATAAACGTCGCTTAGTATCTCGTTCGTTATTACGGTACGTCGCTTTTATCTAGAATCGCCTATTAGTCAGATATTTATCGGAAAATATGACACATGTTTTAAAAGAAGCGGGCGGTAATCTATTATTTTTTGCAATTCGGTAATTCACATACGACCGATTCCGGAATATACTGTAGTAAAAATTTTGTCGATTCATACGGCTAGTCCTTACGATCATAAAAAAAACATGACGAAGTAATATACCTACGACGATGATAATTTCGTCGTCTTAGTAATTTCGACGATGAGGATGACATAATGTCATTCAAGATTGGGTATCACTAGGCTTGCTACAGAGGAGAGAACAAGAATTCCAAATTTCCATATGGATTCAGTTCCCTCTGTGCTGGAACCGTTCTCTTTAATTATACTACCCAAAAATAGTCAATTATAAAAAGCAATTCGGTACGTTTCGTCTCGATCGAATTTATAATTCGGATGTTAATGTTTATTATGTCCGCTTGGGAGTTTCGTTAGAGCCCAAAATTTCGCTCAATATTAAACTCTCATTTATTTTTCATCCTATATGTTTCTTCCTTACTCAGCTTATTGTCGTAAATTATAAATTCGTTTTGACTTGTTTATTGTAAGTTTCAACACGGTAATAGGAAATATTTTTATTTTTATCGTAACTTTCAATTCTTCTTCTTCATTCGCCATCCCCATTAAGAAGATCAGCGATCAACACAGCAGTCCGGAATAATCGGATAGACGAACAGCCAAACTACAGCGTCACATGAATTCCCACTGATCTCTATTCCGCAATATTTCATGTTTAAGTTCTCTCGGAATGCGTCCTAAGTATCGTAGCTTCCTTTCTTCGATACGGATTAATAATTTCGGACGCTTTTTAATCACTTCTTAACAACTTCTTTATTACTGACTTTTTCTATCCGAGGAATTTTTAATATCCGTCTACGTAGGTACATATCGAAAAACCTTCAATGCGCTTTTTCACTAGCGTCCGAGCTTTCGCAATAGCAAAACTGAAAAAGGACATAGCACTTTAATTTTACGCGATATATATCATTAAGGAATTCCAGCATTTAACAATACAAAATTTAGTTTTTTTATCGCCATACTTTATCCGGAAATATCGGTCATCTAAATATGGACGGAATGAAAGAGTGAACGAAACTGTTTTTCATACCATGTACGATTAAATGCCAAACAGAATTTCCGTTATTTAGAAATAATCAACTATACGTTGTTGTGTCTGATGAACTTGTTCTATAGTAGCACGTTAGAGTCTAAAGCCAAATTGAATAATCATCGAGTTCTTCAGAATTGCGATAATCGTATCGAACTACTAAGAGTAGTTTTTCAACAACTTTTAACGACGATACGTTATCGTGTCGGGAACAGGTTATTTCATCGATCGATATTACCACGTGCACCATTTGTGAATAATATCGATTTGTACGGATTATCGAGTTAAATATAATAGAAAGTAATACAAATATATTTTTCGTCGGGTTTTTTAAAATTATCCCACTTATGAAGTTATATCAATTGTGATTTATTAGACTGCCGTTGTTTGGATGAAGGCGATTTTGCTCGCAGGTTTTTTATATTGTCGGTTTTTCGGCTAGAGCACGGACTTCTTATCAACAGAAAATAAATATACGAATACTTCTGATATTATTACAGCCTGGAAAGCAATGGCAAGCCACCACTCGCAACACCATATGTGCACTACTAACAATATATAACACTACAATAACACGCGAGGCTGCATTATGTCGTGACAAGAAAGCGATTACAATCAGTTTTCCCGATTGTGTGTGTATATCTGAACGTCATATTATGATCGCTTTGTACGCTACTTACACCGTATAACAAAATATGTATAGGTAAGGACGGCATTTAATGATGATTTTATTTATATACATATATATATATATGTATGTGTAAAACTTTTGCTCAGTGATACATAATATAACGAGTTTTTTTTTTTTTTTTTTTGTAATACTCATTAACTTATTGATTGTATATGTTGTCGACCATGTACATCTTATATGCATGATCTGCTTCCCTTAATTAGCATTTATTCATCGCCAATCTATTACATGATGTTATAGTAGTTATTTTTGCGGGTTAAACGGTCTATCTTTTTCTTGCGCGCAGTTCCTTTATATTTTGCGCTGGACGATCTGGATTCTAATATAATTTGTTGTAATTGACCGGTGGATTGAATTATAATGTACTCAATTTTAACCGATTATTATTAAATCTAATTGCACCACTTTATACTTTCGACGTAAATAAACCGTACGCCGCAACAACAAATCTTCTTACCGAAAAACGAATAAAAAATTAGCGATTAGTTACGGTAAACGTTGAATTATATTTGACTATTCATCTTACGAGGCGACTAGAATTTTTCATCGCATGTTCGCCAGCTTTATCAAACATTCGATATCTGAACCTATAGAACACGATTTTCCATCTACGAATCTATTTAAATTTTCTTCGTTTATTCCTTAATTTTACCTTTCGCTAGCCGTATTTAACGACCGATTAACACGCCATCTATCGTGCGCTAGCGTTAGTAGAGTTGACCATTCTGGACGCGGAGTCTCTAATAATAAGTTTTCTTCGTTCGTCTTTTCCGTAGGTTAACTTTTAATATTTCGTTAAAATAGACGAAAAATATTTGGCTGTGTGCGTTTGTAATTCCTTAAGTTTCTATCTGTATCCTCTCTGTACATATTGTCTTCTTAACGTAGTTTATCGTTATATCTTAATTATCCGCCAGCCGAAGACACACGGTCATTTCGCTAACTCTTTCATACACATACACATACATACACACGTAATACACGTAATATAGGTAATATAGGTAATAATGTTTAGCTCGTAAAACAAGTAGAACGTCTTATTACAGCCTAAATGTCGGCGATAAAAACGTAAATTTTACATCGAAATAAATTACCGCCTTTTAGATTTACCGTTCGTAAATAAATTCGGCTTAACTCGCGTAAATAAGTGAATGTGTATCTGCTTTACAGCTCCTATTCGAAAAATAATATCTTTAATTTTTTTTTATAACAATTAATATTTTTTTTTTACGTTTAACCGCACAATTATAAAATAACGTAATGGCTACTAGTATGTAATATGTACTACTGTGAACTGTATAGCATATTCCAACATCGGTCTGTGCGTATTAAGCGGAAGGTCGATGGTGCAAATCCAAGACGGAAACCAGATCGACAAATAAAGTGACGTATTCATAGGTAAAGGATTCATCTGAAATATGGACGACGATATTACTAGTAGAACCAAAAGGATTTCCAGAAATGATGTTATTATCTGTCTTAGACCCGGGGTCGACGGGAGCGTTCTTGTATCGCCTACGTTTTTCACGATATTTCGTACTGCGTAGGAATATCAAAGACAACCTGTTATTTTAATCACCTGTTGTCATTTTATCAAATTCGACCATTATAGGTTATACATTCTCTATGGTAAGGGTACAGTGTTGTTGGTAGGCACGTGTGGAATAGAATAATAAGACACACTTCACGGTCAACCAGAAAATATATAATTTTGTTAGTATTAAAAAATTTCATCTACCATATAGTGGGCATAATAACTGAAATGGTTATTAAAAACTGCATGGAAAATCCATCGTTTGTACGTGGATTTCTGGTTCGAGGGACTACTATTAGGTATATACGCATTTAAGTTTTCCTACAGTAATACAGAACAAAATTGCTAAGCTATATATACTATGAATACTTAGCGATAAAAACGATCACGAATAAGAACTAAATAAAGCGCCTCCTAAACATTTAGATTCCGCAGTAATATAGCATTTATGCCCCGATGTTTAATACTCGAGCAGTATTCAACACATATATATCTGTATATATATATATATATATATATATATATATATATATATATATATATATATAATATATATATATATATATTTGCACATATAGAATAGTATCATCCAAAATCATTAATTGAGCGTGTTAATAAATAAATAAATAAAAACATTCTTGGGAATAAATGATTATAATAGAGCTAAACATATTTTCAATAATAATAAACGAAACGAAGAAATGAATATTATTAAACGAGTGAAACTAATTCGTTAATGTAACAGACGAATTATGGCAAACTAACCGGTAAAATTTAACAACAAAATTAAACAAAAAAATAAAAAAATAAATAAATAATACGAAATTATAAATTAATAAATTTTTTTTTTGAAAAAGTTTAAATTACAAATAAATGATAATATTATCCCGCTCGATCCGTGATAGTCGATAATAATTATGACGGATGATATTGTTTTATACAAGAGGAGCAGACTAATCGTATTACCAGATTATCGGCCATTGTCGATTATCACGAAATTAAATCTGATCAACCGAGTAGTATTTTCAATCATATAATCGCAGCGGACTAAGAAATAATAAATAACAACTGTTGATTAGGAATAATAAGAATATAAACAGCGCAGAAAAGATTAATATTAAATGTAAGATGGTCCTACACCGGAAGAGAAATACTTGTATACAGAAGAAGGCCGGACTTCGTACCGCGTTGGAGTAAATTGTTAAACTGAAATAGACGTAGCCAGGGAGGATAATAGATGGACAAAACGAGTCTTGGAATGGTTAAGATCGTATCTGATCATAGTGTCGGGGTCCGTTACTTGCGAATAGAGCAATAAGTTCCGACGCGATTT
Source organism: Coronaproctus castanopsis (assembly GCA_032883995.1). Taxonomy (NCBI): domain Eukaryota; kingdom Metazoa; phylum Arthropoda; class Insecta; order Hemiptera; family Monophlebidae; genus Coronaproctus; species Coronaproctus castanopsis. Next base: position 53,352,048 of record CM065052.1, read on the forward strand.
CGTTCGTTATAGGATACAGTGAATTTATTTCACTATTGGAAGGGTCTCCACCTTCCCCGAGCGGGCGTACTTCAATTTAGGACGAGTCCATTTATATTTATACCGCCGACCCGTTCCTTGCAAAGACCTAGACAGCTTTCCAGCCAGCTGATCTGGTGGCGCAATTGAAGAGTTGCGGAGCCGTCAACTGTCCAAACTAATCACCATATACACGTTAAACTTTTAGGAAATGATTTATAACGATAGACTATAATAATTTGCTTCGTAATCTAGCGGATGATAGATTTTACGTTTAGAGTCGTCTAAAATTTTTCAAAGGGCTCATCGACTATAACTATTTGAAATATATCCAGATTTTTAGACGACGATTTAGCTATGCCAAAACCATCGAAAGAGGTTAATTTTATTTATTTATTTTTAATTAATGATTTAATTCTAATTACATCGAATCACTTTCATTATAAATCCACTCGTTATGTCCGTTATGGCGGTAAGTGGAGGTTTGCTTCGATACCACTCTAAATCTCTATTCCGACATTAGGTTCGTTTTACTTTTTTATAGTAGTACGGAGACCCGGACCAAATAGAACATATTGGGAGAATCTACGTCCAGCAGTGGGCCAATATAGGATATATATATAGTGTGTTTACTGAGTAATATAAGTAAGAGTTTTGATAAAATACCGCTAGTCAAACTAAGGGCTTATAGCGAAAGAAATATATCGTATCTGACTCGCAATTTGATTTTCGACCAAAACTAAGTACAACGAATACATCTAGCTAAAGTATGTGACAAAATTACTGATAACTTTAACCGGAATAAACATGCCGGAGTAATATTGATGGACGTAGAAAAAGCATTTGACACAACGTGGCACGATGGGATTATATATAAGTTAATTAAATATAATTTTCGTTCATATATTGTATTTACTGTTAAATCTTACTTAATGAGCAGAAAATTCTATGTCAAACTGAAAAAAATACAATTCTGGCATACGAAACATTAATGCGGGGTACCTATATTTTAGGCTCGCTCCTTTTTATTATGTATATTAATGATATACAGACAATATCGGGAGTAGACATAAATCTCTATGCTGATGTGATACTTTTTTAATGGTATCATCTTATGGAGTAGACGCCATAAGTAACTGATTATCAAAAGCAAAAAGATAAACTATCCAAATTTTTCGATAAATGGAAAATCAAATGATGAGAAAACTAGAATTTTTACTAGGCTTAGGCGTTCATTAAATTATTTTGTTAAAATTAAAAACCTTCATCTCGATAGCATTTAGGGTGTCATCACGGATAGACGGTTTACATTTACCAAAATTTTACCCCGAAATTACTTTACGCCTGTCCAGCCTGATCTCCTCAGAAGTAATATAAACCAGGGATTGCCTTCGAATAATATTGAATAAACCTCGATTCACTTCAATCAAATATTTACACGATATTTTAAAATTCTCTTACGTAGAAGAAATGATTAAAGGTATAACCGAAAAAATTCTTCACGTTTGTAGATTATCGGATATCCCAATAGTAAATTCTATAGCTGATTAGCAATCTGTACGACGCAGGTATATAAGCACAATATAAAACACGTTCTTTTCCCGTAAGCCAGAGCTATATATCTTAGTTCTAATTTCGACAAATAAGGTACTAGTAAGTTCGTTTTGATGAGAAAAGTGTCTATACATTCAGTTATTTTTAAGTGAACCGTTTTTTTTTTTTGCATTTTTCCGCAATATTACGTATAAATTCTTTCTTTATAAATATTATTAACTATGATAATATTTTTACCAATCTATTTTCTGGAGAGAATTGTTATAACATTAGGTATGGAAATAATTTTATTTTGTATTTTTTATATAACGTGGAATTAATAACGTAATAATAAACGAATTTTTAATTTCAATTTCAATATATATACATATACATATATATATATATATATATATATATATATATATATATACAGTGTTAAATAGCGAGTACTTAGTGCGAGCCATAGAATTTGTCACACTTGAAATGATATTTTTTCTCCGAAACGTTCGAGTAAAGAAGCCAATATTTTACAAAAACACGATGTAAGTACGTGTATGGATATAATTTTAAAATTATCGCTGGCTGAATGTAGGCAATTTTCCACCAAAACAGATTAAACGAACGTAGAGTGGATTTTAAATAAAACCAACAAAAGAACTTAAAACGAATTATATAAAAAAGTAAATTCTAAAAATTAAAAAAAAAAAAAAAAAAAAAAAATATCATAATAAAAGCTAAATAACGGTGAAGGTGTTATAAGGGTAGAAAAAAGTTAAATGAGTAATAAGAACACGATGGTCCTTCGGGGATAAATGGAACAAAAGGTTTCTATTAAAAATGAAAAACGAAAAATAAAAAAATAGAAAAATACTAAAACCGGTCGAGGGTCCGTACGAAGATTTCCAGTTTGAAGAGGTCGTCCTGTATCTTCAGCCTTTAACACTCACGCGTCGTGAAAGAGAGAGATTTTTTTCTTCTATATGTATCATACGAAGTAAGAGCTCCGGCTTTATAAGTTCGCAGTGCTGAAGTTTTTTCACGCGGAAGATAGGGAACAGGAATTATCGTTGGTTCGTTATTACTAAACCGTTCTGGCCGAGTGAGGGGGATAAGGAGATACAGCAAATCGTGTGGGGGTCATCTCTGGCGTTTGAAGAGAAGCGAAGATTTTTCTCCGCTGCGCAAATGCTCCTCTCTACACAAGACTCTATGCAACGGCTAATAATAAATATCCTTTCGGAATTTTCCGGCTCTTTTCGTCCACCTAATTAAGGGCTCATTTTCGACGCCATTTTCACAGCTGAAAATTCTTCTTCTAAATCCTTTTATAACACTTTCCCCTTATTCGTTCCTTCGGCACTTCTCTTACGGACCCGTGTTTTTTTTCTCGGCATTTTGAGAGAAATTTTCTAATTAAATCATTTCGCTCCGTTTTTAGGGGGCGCGCGTGACAAAAATTCCGTCTAGCATCACATTTTCCACCCGTTTATTTCGGGTTCTTTGTTTTTACTTCGTTTATAAAACTGCTAACGGACGCAGGGAAGGTAGCAGCGTGTAACGAAGTCCTAGGATAAGCGAAAGAAAGAAAATATGGTCGCAGACGGAATTTTAAAAGTTCGAAAATTTCAACCCTCGCTTTAACAACCGCTAGCTAGATAATGGCGACCACCGTCAGTCTGTACATTGGAAACTCGTTTTCATAATATCCGCGTAGAGTATAACGAGGCGGTGATAATAATGCGTGCGTCCTGAAGTCCATCATTCGTTCACTTTAAGTACGACATGACACAAGGGTGATATAAGCGATTAATATATAGATGCTTACAATATATATATATATATATATATATATATATATATATATATATGCGTGTTATACTTATCCAATGCCCTGTTGAAAAATAATCATATTCGATAAATGAAATGAATTATTCCTAATAACAATGATAATAATTTTTTTTTAAAAATTGTTGATAATTGCAATTGTTTACATGATTATGATCGGTTGGATGTGTTTTTCAGTACGATTTTATATGGACGATTTTGCTTACAAAAATCTGAGTGTGAAAATCTAGAAACGCTACCGTTAAGTTGCCTATAAGTGCTTTTTTAATCGCATATTTGAGAAATACATATTATATATATAAATATATAAATATGTGTATATATATATATATATATATATATATATATATATATATATATATATATATAGAAGCACTATATGTACATCATAGGTGAAGACTGTGTTATTACTAAAATTTTTGATACAGAATAAAGTAAAATTCCATATTACCGGTGTACTTATTTTCATTTAAACATTCCTTAAGTGCAAAATAGTTACAACATTAATATACCTTGGTCGCGATGATAGTTTCAACATAAACAAAATGGATCAACACTCGAGTTAGTATGTTATAATTATTATCATTAATCATGGTCGTCGTTAATATTACCTGCATATTACCTTGGCCTGTAGTGCGACGCATCGTCACAAGTTTTCCCAGAATTTATTATTGCAACAACTTTTGATTCTTTAAATTGTTTTGGCAACTTTCCGAGGCAGCAACTTCCCCGTGGTCCCCCTGGGTGCAGTTGGATTTTACTTAGGGTAATTCGCAGAAAATTGATTGTAACAAATGCTGCTAGAAGGATCCAGAGTACCCCGAAAAAGCCCTTCTCAGGGCTACATGACAAATGTCCAGTATAAATATACATGTACAATATAATATGCATACCTAGATAAGCTTCTTATATGTGTTACGTATTTATTATTATTTGTTGTTTATATTTAATTTTATCTATCACCCGGAGACCATAACCACTAAAACGCTTTGTTAAAGTTTAATAAAATGTAATTAATGATTTATTTTCATAACTTCATTGTTTAAATATATATATATATATATATATATATATATATATATATATATAAATATATATATCCATATATATGTATACATATACCTTCAATCGTAACACCGATTAGGGCGTCTTAACCAACCATCACTAAAGATCATTAATGTGGGTAATACTAAGAAATGTTTAGATTAATCCATAAAAATAGAAGCTTATTAAGAAAATTAAAACGATAAAGATACAAATGGATAGACCATATATTTAGACACAATGGACATTTTACACAAATAATTGAAGGCACTAAAGAATGGAAAAGATCCAGAGGAAGGCCAAGAATGCAATATATCAAAAAGTACAACACGATGTTGTTCAAGGAAGTATTTTAGGTCCTTACCTATTTTTAATATTATTAAACGATTTTCCTAATATACCTCCTTCGTCATGCTGGTTTTTATGCTGACGATCTGGAGTTATTTTGCGCATCGTTCAGAACTGATACAATCTACCATAGGTTACAAAAAGCGGCAAATGCTATTTACAAATAAACGCTGGAGGCTAAAATTAAATACCGAGAAATCGCACGCTATACTGTTTACTAAAAGATTTCCTCCTTCTCTGCCTGATATTACTCTATTCATGGTAAATGCATCAGTTGGCGGAAACAAATTAACTATCTAGGAGTTACTCTAGACTCAAGTATATTTCATTTAACGCGCACATTAACAAATCTATCGGTGATGCGAAAAAAACCATTCGAATACTGGCATACCGTTCTCATCTTTCTTCAGTAAACAAGAAATTAATTTACACTACCATAATAAGACCTAGTTTATGCTTGTCCGGTCTGGTGTTCAGTGTCCGTTAGTACTTACAAAAAACTCCAGGTAATGCAAAATCAGTGTTGCAGAATATCATGAAGTGCTCCCCGATGGACTAAAATACAGTACATGCATTCAACACTAAATATTGCTCATATTTATGATCATATTTATAAATTATCAAATAAATTTTATAAGTATCATGACAATAACTTAATTCGGGTAATCGTGGATTATGCTTGATCTCAGCATGCGTTAAGATATAAGTATCGCCTTATTAAGCACCGATCTCTAATGTATACGATCCGATCTGTGTTACGATTTTTTTTATTTTTATTTATTTATGTACAAGTTAAATTTAATATACCAGCTAATATTTTAATTTTAATTTTTCCTATTGTTATTTTAATGCTATTTTCTTTATTATTTCTTTAGTTTTGTAAAGTCATTTGGTTGTATTTAACTGCTAAGGTAACTTTAAGGATACTTGGCATATGTACATATAAATTCTTCATAATTTATAAAATTTTGTATTGAAATATACTATACTACTATAATATAGTAATATAAAAAATATTCAGAGAACTTTGACATTTCGAATTAGCTATCCATCAATCTTAACAAGCTTGAGGAATTATGAACCCTAAATTCATAATTGAGACAATATCATCTACGGGTCTCATCGAAGACTGTGCTCTAGTTTTTTGTCATTTACTTTTCTTTGAATCAGCATTTATTCCAATCAATTTTGCCTGATTACATAAACGATGAACTTTAGTCCTTATCGTTAGCCGTTGTCTGAGCTCTATACGTAATTGCCCGGAGTATTCTTACCACGTGTCTATAACAGATCGTTTAGAACGCTTATAATTTCCTGCGCCTAGCTGCTATTCAAATCCTAGATTCCGAACCGTAGCGATATATGGAGTGAATTAACGTGCGTATAAATTTCTTTTTCAACTAGAAATTAGTCCATACGCGTTGCAGTGTTATTCCTTTCTATAGACGTGTCATTCTGTCCACCCCTTTGTCCGTTTATTGGTTCCACAAATCTTATCTCATATTTCGCGCAATACTTTTATATTTATTTCTTCATCCAAATTGAAAACTTCGTCTACTATTGTGCAAGAACCGCATTAGTTTTCGTTATTTAGTTCTTATTTCGTTCTACTTGACAAATAACCATCGTCGTAATTTGTTTTTTAAAAAATATATTAATTAAGAATTTTTGTATGATAATTAACAATTGACAGGAAAACTTTGTCTTAGTTGAGGTAATATTGGGTTAGAATAGTGCTTCAAAAATGACTGGAATTAAGCGCAATCATGAGATTGCGCAGGCATTCATGAGAAAATGTCCGATTCGGTCGATCGTGAAGATAGATTTAGGCCTAGTGCTGGTCGGCCCAGGTGCTAAGTTCTGGCGGTGGTTCTAGTGATAAAGGATGCTCCGATCCTTGAAAATTAATAAGAAAATTAAAGTTGCAACGTTTGCAGTAAAGTATGAAGATATATATTATATATTTATAAATAAGAAGACAGTGAAAAGAAAATGCAAGTAATTATTCAAAAGGAACAAGATTATAATTTGTTGCGCACGTTGCACTTTCTATTCGATCATTAAGCAAATATTTTCTATTCTAATTTGTTTATTAAAATTATCATATTTATATATTTATATTTTAATACGTAAATAAAATAAGTTTTAAATAATGTATAACTTGGAGTTTATTAAAATTTAGCAATTTACTAAAAAGCGTATTATATAATCATAATACAAAATCATTAAATACGAGTTGCCTCTTAAAAACACAACACAAAGTCTGAAAATATGCGATAGTATTATCAGTAGTCATATACATAATGATAATAATAATAATAGCCTTTATTTAGCATAACTAAATTAATAATTTATAAATATCTGTTACAGCTAAAATCAATTTCTAAAATTAATTTCGAATGTAGTCATACTGGGCCCTTTCGAGCGAAGGTCTCTCTCAATTTTTCCCAGTTGTGTTTGTTGTGTGCCAATTCTATATAGAGCGGTTCTGGAAGCCAGGAATTTTTGTAGTCGTCATTCCAACGTGTAAACGGTCGCGACTTTTTTCTCTCGCGGTACGCCAGGAACCATTACGTTACTTTCTTCGTCCACCGCTGATCTCTAATATCTTATGACATGTCCTCCCCACTTCCATTTCAGCGCGCGGATTGATGTTATGGCATCCCTATCATCACCTATGTATTCTTTAATCGTTTTTAATTTGACTCTATCTAGTTTCTTGTTTTGGAATATTGATCTTTCTAAATTGTTTTGGTAGGTTCTTAGAATATTTTCCTGTCTTTGCGTCATCGACCATGTTTGGGAGCCGTTAGTTACGGATGGTAGTAGCAATATATATATATATATATATATATATATATATATATATATATATATATATATATATATATATATATATATATATATAATCTTCTTCTTCGTCGTATTGGGAAAATTTATCATAGTACATCATGCCAGAAGTCCAAAAAGTTCATTATTTTTCCATCCAATTTGAGGACGTCGTTAAAGGTACTGCTGTGCGGACAAGCTTTACATTCGGAAAGGTGTTCCATTGTTTTGTGATTCACGGCAGTCACATGTGGAGTTTTTACTAATGTTCCATTTCATCATATTGCTCCTTGTACGCCCAACCATAGTCCTTAATCTATTAAGATATTTCCACTTTTGGAAATCCAGATCTGCACCTATTGGAAGGTTTCTGCTGGTTCAATCCAGCGGCTTTATATATAAGGAACCGTTTGTATTATATATGTGAATAAAATTCACTGTCCTTCTCAAGCACTTGGTGACATAATATAACTTCGACGATTCTTTTCATATTCTCTGGTCGCCCGCGAGGTGTCAGATTGAACCCTGGTTGGTGCCCCGTCTCTCAATTTTTCCATGTTCTAGATTACTTTCACGACAGGATGTCCTGCATAATAAGCTTAGTACTTGTTGCTATACGTGTTCCAGTAATATTTTATCGTGCATTTATTTCATTCTGTTAATAACCCTTTCATCGCTTTCCGTGTTCAGCTAATTTATGATAATTAAATAAAACTTCGCTGGAATGAATACGCCATAAAAGGACTACCGTTGTATAATAATTGTTTCATCTTAACGGCAATTTTTTTTTTAAGTATAGAAATGAATGTCGATTTATAACAATCGATCATTGATTTGTGTACACGTTCCTACGTTGTGCATCAAATTTATTTCGGACAACATGATTCTCTATTTCTACGTGGAATTAAAATATGATAATGTAAATGTCAATTGTAATTTTGCTATCCCATAATCATACTTATTGTAATTGCCGTATCAACACAACCGATTAGTTTAATTATTCTTCAATTGATCTCAATAACATTTTTTTTTATTTTTGGTTTTAATTCGCAATACTTACGCGAAGAAAGTCGTTGTAATCAGTCTGAAACTCTCATTTGCGTACGATCGATTCTCTAATATGTGTGCGCATACATATCGACCTATTACGTCGCATATAATAAACTCGTCTTAAAATGTTCGGCTTATTTCAATTACGTACCTGAAACAAAACAAAGCAAATCCAATACTAAGAAAAAATCATTTCGTAATAATTCAAAAACGATAATTATTAATCAAATATCAGTAGCGATAATAAAATAATATCGATTAATAATTATGCGAATATTGTAATGGTTTGACGCTAAAGAACCATATAACACCGACTTGCTAAACAACTATATAACACCGACTGGCAGTTGTTGATACTATTAAAAACATTTATTATATTTCCGCACACATTATAACGAAAGGCGAGTAAAATCACCCGCGTCGTCCGGAGCAAAATGATTACAAACTATAATAACAATAACGAACTTAAAGTTAAATTCTAACAATATAGGGTTAAAAATAAATCTCCGAAAAAATAATAATAAATAAAAATAAAATGACTGACAAAATAACCATCAAAATTCAAATAAATCCAGGAGAAATAGAATAAGTAGATATACATGATAATTATTGTTGTTTAAGTGAAAAAATTATACACCCGATGAAAGTATGATTACTGAAACAGAAATTTATACAATCGATATATAGTGTTAGTCCTTGCATATTCTGTAAAAAACGTGGCCGTATGCATAAACAGATATATATAAAAAAAAGACAGAGCTAAACTGCAGACGAAAAATGAACATCAGACTATCAGATGGTTGTCAGAAATGCATGGATACGTGAACAGACAAAGTTAAGTAACGTGCTGGAGCGGATGGCTAGAAAAATAATTAAATTGGTTGGCTCGGGGAGCAAGTGAAACTTAAAGAGTTTTAACGAAATTAGCTACAGAGGTTTTTTTACGCATATATATATATATATATATATATATGTATGTATGTATAAGAATAAGCCTACCTATGTGTATAATTCGAAGCGCTTAACGCTACAAAACATGGTTTGAAAGACGGGTGTTGGTAGTGCAGGTACATGCGAACAAAATATATATATCCACGTATATAGGTGCACATATATATAAAATATATATATATCCGTCCGTTATTTCGTATATATATATATATATATATATATATATATATATATATATATATATATATATATAGGTCCGTTATTTCCGCTCAGTCGTTCGCTCACTCGCTCGTTTTGCGAGTTAACTCCCGATATATAAGGCGCCAATAGAAGTTTTACTTCAAAAAACACGAAAACCAGCAAGACGACACAATGCTGCATAAACGACAGGAGTGAAATGGATAGAAAAAATTTGGTAACGACTTCATCAAAGAGTGAATAGACAAAGTTATACCGTGATATCGTGATATATATATATACAGTGAATTTTATTTCACTTAGAAGGCCCTCTACCTTCCCCGAGCCGGTGTTCGGGACAATCTCCCATTATGTTCATACCGTCGACCCGTTCCTTCCAAAGACCTAGACAGCTTTCCAGCCAGATGATTTGGTGGCGCGATATATATATATATATATACGTATCTTCTTCTTGTATTCCTCCATATTTCGATTGGCGGTCAACTATTAATGTGTTATACAAACGTATATATTCGCATTTGTTATGCCGCATATGTACACGGATAATATATATATCTATTTACTTACAAATGAACATGATTAATTGTCTTGTGTGTGTACGTGTGTATATGCATGTGTATACGTGTGCGCAGTAAAAGAAAATTCAATTTATTTAAATTACGAACATAAAATACAACAAGTTGTATGCTAATATAATAAGAACGAAGTAAATCCTATAAAAGCTACGATGAAATAATATAGGAAAATTTGAAAAAAAAAAACAAACAAATAACACGCAATTGAGCTGAATAATTGATTACGGTTAATTTATTTAATATATAAACAAACAAATATATAAAATAACATAATTATGTTAAAAGTCGGTGTTTTAGTCGGCGATGTTTGTAGCGCGTATACCGATTACGGTCATATTATAGTAGTCGATAGGTTTTAATTGAATAATTTTAACGCATTTTACGATTTTCATAGAAGTTTTGGCCAGCTTGTTGATGTAAAAAAAAATAAGAATTGACGGTTTAGTTGAGAATGCACATCTCGAGCAAACCTGGTTGCATTAAGCATGATTCTGCAAAAACGGTTTTGTTACAATTGTAGTTTACTACGCGTGCCGCCGTATAATAGTTGTATATTTGTAACTAGTAATAGCGAGGTGGGGATGTTCGATGAAATGTAGGTGAATTCGAATAGCTTTGTAAGCATTATCACGAGTAAAATATGATTATCGAACGACAAACGCCGTGTTCAAAGTGTCCACTACGTGGCATCTTTAATCCATTTTATATGTTAACTGTTGATTGCAATTTCCACCAAGGCTAAAATTGGTACCTTCTTGAAAAAAGAGTGGCTCCACAGTTTTCTCGGTGTTAATTTTCAGATGCGTTTATTTTACTCGGATCTCTGATTAAAAGGTTATCCAGAAAATATATTCTGTATATATTTCGAAGGTTTACAGCAGTACTTTTATTTATTTATTTTTTTAAAAATTATTTTATTTATAGACGCTCGATTGAACATTTGCGTCTTAAAGTCGGTAATAAACTATTTATTAAGTCGGTGTGTGTAAGATAAAAGATTTTCAAATTTGTTCGGGTTATCCTCCAGTATTGTTTTTTTATCACAGTTTAGACTTTATACGTTGGCATTTTGTGCGTTCTAATAGTACTTGGTTTATATTTAATAGCGAATTCGTGGCAGATGGGTAGTCCCCGTTGAGTAGGTGTTGTGAAGTAAGTAACGTGATCTAGCGTTTTTTCGGTTTTTCTCTCTTTGGTGGTCTGCTGTTTTCCAGTTTCCTAATCTCGGCTTAATTATGCGCACATTGGATCTCGCAGAATTTTTGAAATTATGTTTAAATTGTTTTGCGAAAGGACTGTATCGGTAGTTGATTTTATTGTTTTTAGATTTGTAGGAGCCGTTTTAACTATTCTATCGATGTTTTTCATTCCCGGCTATTCCTAAATGAGCTGGTGTCCGCAGAAGAACAAGTTTATCGTTGTTGGAGATAATGCTATTAATTATGTGTTTTAGGTTGAAAGTATCTGTATTTGTGTTTTCGATGTTTCACTGAATATGTCGAAGAGCGCTATACGAATCTGTGCATATTATATATTTATTTAGTTGCGCTTGCTTAGATATGTATTTTAAAGTTTTATAGATTGCAAGTGATATTGTGTCGGGTAAATGATATACTTGGCAATTGTAAGATAGGCCGATGAGGTTTGGTTTATAGACTTAGATGCATCAGTGCATATGCGTGTATAATCACCGTACTTTTCTCCAGAATGTTGTAGAATTTTGATTTGAGAATATTTGTAGGCATTAAGTGTTTTCTTATATTTTTCCAGTTCTGTGTGTTTATTGCGATTGAAACCTTTATCCCAGGTGGTAGTTTTGGAGCGGGGTTTGTTTTAATTTGTAGTAACTGATATTGAAGTCTTGTTAATGAATTTTTAACGCGTTCTGATAGGGGTCTAGATGCATTTGGTTCAGAATGTATGATGAAATTTATTCCTTAATAAGGACTGAGATATCGGATTGGATGGTGTCCAAATTGATTGTGTGTAATATTTTAGCGCGAGTATATTTGTCTTCTGTATTGGAGTGATAATATGTTTGCTTCCATGTGTACAGCTTAGTGTGAAAGGATCTCGAGGAAATTCTAAGAGAGCTATATTTTGAAAAGAATTGAGCTTTTTTAGTGCGGAATAGGTTGCACTATCATATAGTATACTGACGTAGTCTAATCTGCTTAGCATATAGGATTCGTATAAACTGTATTAATGTTTTTCGATCAGATGCCCACGATGAATTATTTAACATCCCGAACATATTTATTTTTTTCAAACATCTTATTTTTAATTTATTCTTTCCAGTTAAGTTTCGGGTCCAATGTTAGTCTTAGTATCTGAAGCGAAAGTACTTGTCTGGTAATGTTTATTATAATTATTAAGTTTCCTCCTATGCAAAAGATTAATTCGCTTTTAAATGAACGAGTTTTCAAGAAAGAAAAATTGCCAAATGAAATTGACTATCCTGAGGAAAAAAATTCTCCCACCTTCTTCGATTAATTTTTTCATCTTTTTTTTTTTTTTTTGTATTTCCCTTTTTATATTTTGTTCCTTTTTTTTTTTTTTTTGTAATTGGTGTCTCGAAGAGAATGTACAAAGAGAACACTGACAATGAAAGAGATAAATTCGCGCCTATATATATCACACGCATAATATTATATATACGTTTAGTATATGCCTGTGTACGTGAGTTTACTTGCATAAATATATATATATGTAAAACGAGAATGGATGACAAAACGAAGAGGAACATGGAATAAAAAGTTTATGCACGCCATTTGCGAGCTCAGTGAAAACTATCAAAAGTTCCGAAGTCGATTATCTTAGAAAACTTTGTTTTCTTATTTAGGGAAAAGTGTTTTCTTTCTACCATTTGTCTCTTTTCCTTTTCCAGCTCGTTCGTCTGTTTCATACGCTAACAGTTTTCCTTCTTCGTCACGTTTTGTCTTATAAAGAAGCACTCCGACCGATAGAACTCGTTCTATAAAGTACGCATCTCACTAAACGGTTAGTCGAAGGCGAACCAAGAATATATTTCTAATAACGGACCGAAATGTATTACGTTAAACACACACACACATAAATATCAACCTGTTACTTTTCTAAAATAACGGACAGAAAACAACGAGCTCCTCGAAATTGGAAAGTCGAAAATTTCGGAGTTGTCTTAATAATTTTAGTCATTCGTCAACTCAGCGGCGAATGCATAAGCGGTGGTTTTACTTTTCATGACGATTTTCAGCGATAAAAGACGGCGGCTTGTTCGTCTCGTTCGTCTCCCTCACTCTTCGATTAATATGAACGAACGAGATTAGATAAAAACGGAAAGAGAATGAAGTAAACGGATAATGCGGATAAATAAAACGTTCGAAACTACTCCGTGGAAGTAGGAAACACCAATTTGTTTCAAGTACGAATGCAAATTCAAAACAACAACAGACAAACTCGACGTTATTGGACAGTAACAAATTTACGAGATATTTTCACAAGACAAACGCGAACAACAAAATAAGTAACCGATTGTTTAAAGTAACCGATTGTTTAAAGTAACCGATTGTTTAAAGTAACCGATTGTTTGAGTTATTATGTTTAACAAATTTCCGCCCAAATTTTTTCTTCCTCGGGACAACGCATTGTATATACGATATAATTGATAAATATCGGATAAATTTTTTTCGTCTTCGCTAAATGTCAGTCATTGTTCTGTCGTTATCCGATGTCCGAAGTTCTCGATATCCGCTTATATTACTATTCGGTATAGATGTTGTCGGTCTTCATCTTGGCCATTTGTCTGCGGTCTATTATATTTTTTATAAAGTTATTATTATACGCGCCAATAGTGTTTTATTTTCTTAAACATCCCGTTTCGTGTATTCCTCCTAGGATTCGTTTCAATTTTTTTTCTCAACATTCTACACGCGTATCCATTACATTCGGTTAATTCATTTCGCGCGCTGTTATGTTCGTAATTAGAGTATGTAAACAAATAAAAAATATTATTCACGTAAAAAGAAGAAATAGCGTCGACCGTTCTAAAGGTTATGTATAGAATTTAAGCGCTGGCGGATCTACAGACCGACTAATATTCTAATCCGATTGCTATGCACGAACTACTGCAAAGTGTAAAACTACTCCCTTCCTATTTAAACTGATTTAAAGTAGTAGTTAGCTTAGGCTGGGTATCATTATTTTAATAAGAAGTTCTTTTCGATTATATTCGAACCACCGCCGATAATTAAATATATAAATCAACCGAGGAGACTCGACATTTCGTAGTCAAACTTCAACTGAAATGTGACTGCTCTACTTCGTTAGTTTTCAGTCTTCTCTGTCGAGTTCTACGACGAATTTTCATCGCCAGCAGTTTTGTACAAAATAGACTCTTTAAAATCTAACCTTTTCTGTTTCCTTTTGCTTTAGCATCGACACGATTTAATTAGTTTTATACGTTCACTATCACGCCGGCCACACGTTCTATTGATCGCCGATTGGCACACATAAACACTACGGCACCACCGATAAAAATGTGATAGCTGCGCTACAGTTCGAAACTTGAAACGCCGAGGCTGTAAGTCCTGTTCAAATTATTTCTTATTTAACACAAAAGTATGTGAATTTTTTATTTTTTAGAGAAAATTACTTCGAATACTGTCGTATAATAAGTGAAAACTGAAATTATGCAATCATATCTGATGCTTATGGCGTCCAAAAAACTATGCCATTGCATACGTATATATATATATATACACATACATCCGTCTGTTATTTACGCTCACTCGTTTTGCGGGTTAAATCCCATATATAAAGCGCCAATAGAAGTTTCACTTCAAAAATTGAAGTAAAATCTTCTAATAGACAGATTTTAACAAAAAATACTCGTAGTTTATAAAGACTCATAACGAAATAAAAACAGAATAGGGAGAAAAGAAATTATATCAAGAACTTCTAAATATAAAAATACGGACTCTTAAAAATATATAAAAAGAATAATAACGAATTAACAAATAATAGTTAAATTTAAAAATATTAAAATTAATTTAAATACGAGGAAATTTGACCACACTAAGATAGAGTAATAAGAAAAAATTAGTAAATGCAAACACCGCAACGATATTATGGGTAACGGGTTGATTTACATCAATTGCGAGTTTTAAAATTTTTTAATTTTTAATTTTGAACTCGTGACTTATTCAGCCAGCAAAAGGATAGACATCTGTACAGTACATATATAGTTTTCTCCTGATGGTTATTCTTCACAATTTATTATCGTAAATTTCGTTTTATTTTCACGGATATTAAGTTAAAGATATAAAAAAATGAACGATAACTAGCAAAGAGAATAACCTTAGCAAAGTCTCTGTTAGAATTAATAACGAGAAGATTTAAATAGTTCAGAAATTCAAATATTTAGGCAGTTACATTACGGAGTATCCAGACCGAGATGCAGAAATAAAAGTGCGATGTAACTATGCCCGGAGTTACCAGTATGCGAAGTTTGCTCTGTGATAGATACTTACGTTGAAATAAACGTGAAAACGTTGCGCAACGTGTATCCAATTTTTTTATTGTATGAAATTTAAACAAAAGACAAATCAATTGGAATCTGTAGAGATGCGGGTACATAGAAGGATGTTGAAAATAGCGTGAGACATCAAAAATCGAAAATTCCTAATAATTGCCAAAATTGAGAGAAGGTTAACGAAATCAGTTATTCGAAAACAAAGTAGTACGGTCGTGTAATTTTAGACGAAATGAATATAAACTACCATCATCCGAGGACAAGTACACGGGAAAAGAAGTCGAGGAAGACGCAAAACATGCTTTGATAACATCAAGGAATCGACGAACACATGGTCAATACAAAGCTCATACAATAAGCCAAAGGAAATTTCGATTGCCATGATTATCGACGCTCTTCGTATAGTAGGACGTCAGAAGAAGATAGTTTACGCGTCGACTGATTCCAGGAGATCTTTGATTTTGTTACTGGAACAGCGTCATGTGCATATGTTATATTACTAACGTGTGTATCAATTCTCTTTTTTTTTTTTCAAAAATTACATCGGAGTAAGCATCGAAGAAAATATGCAATATCCGGTGATAGTAAAAGCACAAAATACGCAAAGTTACCGTACTACTATAAAAAAGTAAAACGAACCTAATGTCGGAATAGAGATTTAGAGTGGTATCGGAGCAAACCTCCACTTACCGCCATAACGGACATAACGAGTGGATTTATAATGGAAGTGATTCGATGTAATTAGAATTAAATCATTAATTAAAAATAAATAAATAAAATTAACCTCTTTCGATGGTTTTCTCATACCTAAAATTGTCGTCTAAAAATCTGGATATATTTCAAATTACTCGTATTTCCGATATCATCGTTATAGTCGATGAGCCCTTTGAAAAATTTTAGACGACTCTAAACGTAAAATCTATCATCCGCTAGATTACGAAGCAAATTATTATAGTCTATCGTTATAAATCATTTCCTAAAGGTTTAACGTGTATCCTACAATGGTGATTAGTTTGGACAGTTGACGGCTTCGCAACTCCTCAATTGCGCCACCAGATCAGCTGGCTGGAAAGTTGTCTAGGTCTTTGCAAGGAACGGGTCGGCGGTATAAATATAAAGGGACTCGTCCTAAGTTGAAGTACGCCGGCTCGGGGAAGGTGGAGACCCTTCCAATAGGTGAAATAAATTCACTGTATCCTATAACGAACGAAATCGCGTCGGAACTTATTGCTCTATTCGCAAATAACGGACCCCGACACTATGATCAGATACGATCTTACCGCCGATCGGACTTATATTATCATCGTTTTTTTTTCTTAATTCTAACCAGCAGAAATAATCGTATAAATTATACCGATAATTCGCTGGACTACCCGTTATTGGAAACTACTCCGATGTTGACTTAATAACAATAGTCGTACAATCAGTTATAAAATTAAACATAGATATTCGTTAAATGATATATTACCGTTATTCAATTACATTGGCTATAGTGTGTTGTGAGATGTGACATCAACGAATTTTAGAATGTGTTTTTATTAAATCGACATATTCGATTTAGTTACCGCCCTACATCCGATACGACGGTAGAACGGGTGCTGGTCAACGAGTAGGTATCTAGGAAGTCATCAGTCAGTCGGGAACAAGAATTTGCTCTACTGAATATCCGGATATATTACAGTCGTTCGGTAAAACGGTCATTATTAAATCGTCCGATTGTCTACATTTACGAATTTATATAAAGCTTCCCGATGGAGGCTACAAAAAATTTGAAATCAATTTACTATCCGCTTTGTAATTCTCGTCTGAATTTCGCCAGTATGACGTCATTTGTTACTAGTTTTGTTTTCTACGGAATTTTCCTCGAAATGGACGACTTATTCGCTTTTCTATTTAATTTCTTCAAAATCGAATTCTCCTCGGGAAATAATATTTTCTTTAATTATAACTAATTTCAATATATACGTTGAAAATAGTCGACGTCTTTTCATTCTTGAATCTAAATAAAACCGGTGGTTCCTGTTGTTGATACCTTTTATATATATATATATATATATATATATATATATATATATATATATATATATATATATATATATACACACAGATATATACAGATATATAGATATATATAGATACAGATAAACCCTACACAAGAAGCTTAGGTATGTTTGCAAAATCTGTAAAGTTACAGTTTTTCGAAAAATGGTGACAAACTAGATAAAGAAAACGAGGCGAAAAAGATCCTTTAATTTAATTAACTTTCAGAACGAACGAAAAGCCGCGACCGAGCAGATAACTTTCAACCGGACCGGAATGAACTTTCAAAAAAGATCAAAGAACCTACTCGTAATAAAAAGAATAAGAAACAAAAGGACACACAGATAGAAAGAAAGATCGAGTAGGAAAAGAACCGAAACTTTGAAATAGGACAAAAAATTCTTTGTAGTAAAAATAGAAAGTTGGACGAAAGCTGCTCTACGGTTGTACGTCGAGGAGTTTGGACAACTGCTAATTTCAGCCGCCATTATTACTTAGCATCAGTTTTAATGTATATATATATACACAATACATCGATGATCGCCTGAATCTCCTCAGTAGCTCCCGAATTCTTTGCGCATGCTATTTTTCTTACGTTGTTGTAACACACGCGTTAAACTAATGGTCGTCGTGATAACCGATGTCGAGTGGAAAGGTTGCGCGTCCAAGACATTTTTTTTTGTTTTCCACGAAAATTCGCTAATGTCATTTCAGGTTTTCCTCGAGGGTGGTTCGAGTTTTGAAAACCAAATTGTAATTACCGCGTTTTACAGACGAAGAAGACGTGCTCCCCTTTCCGAAGTCTTAGTTATCCTAAATGGGTTTTTAATTGCATTTTTACTTGTTACCGTCTTTAAAGCGCTATACTTATTCGTATACATATATATATATATATATATATATATATATATATATATATATATATATATATATATCAGTAGACAAGGATGACGCTTATTATCTTTCCTCGTCTTAATACAAAACTACCTAACAACAATTCCGAAGCTTTTACGTGTACCGCGCTTATAAGCAAATAACAACGAATTTACGATAATTTTTTTTCTTTTAGTCAATTTTTTAAAATTTCATTTTTTGGCTGAAATATTTCCCAGAATTTTATCCGCGGTTTTTATCTGTCCAATTTTGTTTTCCTAACCGTCAATATGAATCGAACTCAGTAATTACACGCCACGAACAACTACGATTATGAATCGCGATAAAGCGAGCGAGCGGTTTAATTAAATAATTAAGAAAATAAGATTTAATAAAAAAAAAGTGGTATAAATCCCGTTTTAAAGGAAGTCTCATTGTTAAAGCGAGTAATACGTATATAAATACAATAATTAATAATAGTAATAATAATAATAATAATGGTTTTATTTAAATATTAATAAACGAAATAGTATAAGTTCAAATACAATCTTAATCTAACGTAAAATACAACGTCTTTGAATTATGCTATCGTGATCATCTTATATATATATAACGCGATATGACATACATAAATACATTACAATAGTAGTAGTATAATGAACATATACATAAATATGTATATACTTATGTAACGTAAGTACTTTGTTGAAATATATATATATATATATATATATATATATATGTATATGATAACAATCATAAACCGATAACAAGCGATATAAAATATAATAAACAAAACAAAATAGCGATCACTCTTATCCAGTTTGCGAACGACGTTATAAAGGAACAATATTTATGTTAATAAAACAATCCGGAACGATATATTAAACAAAATAATAAACGATTTCCGATAAACAATTTGGTACTGTATGCCAGTTCGAACACTTTCACTATGATATGCATACAACTATATTGTTTCGAATAGACGATAATAAACAAATGCAAAGAGAGAGCTTCGAAAAGAATTCATAGTTACGCGGTGTGTACACCTGTACTATATCGCAATTCAATTCTAAGGGGGGTTTAAAACTTTCGAGAGACAGTAAAAAAACGTCCTGGACAAAAAACACAAGAATCATCGAGTTCGGACAGTGATCATTCGGAGTCGCGGAGAGTGCTCGTCGTAATGCAGCTTCATTAAACCTGTCGAGAGAATCTGTTCGCCGTGTATTGCTGGAAGACTTGAAATCTCATTCTTATAAACTGGTAATAACTCGGGAATTAAAAAGTGCCGAGACCATGCACAACGAAAACTTTTTGCTGAAAAAAATCGAACGACGAAGGGATCGATTTAAACAATCTTTTCATGAGCGATGAAGCTCATTTTTAACCATTCGGATTCGTAAACAAATACAACTATCGCTACTGGTCCGAAACGAATCCGAATACAGAAGCCGTTACACAGCGAGCGAGTAACCGCCTGAACTGGAGTGGGGAATAGTGGGGCCTTAAAAATTATAAAACATATTTTATAGTCGCAAATTAATTAGGGAATATAATTATTAGAAAAAATTTGCTCATTATCATCAAATTGATCACTATTAAAAATTCTATATTCCGGGGAAAATGTACACAATCACGTCTGTTATCCTGATTATGTTCATATTGAAAATTTCGTAACCCACATACTATAGTCACACATATGTATGAAGTTGTCGAGAGGAACTGATAATATTCATTCTAAGAGAATCAAGACGATGCTAAATTTTGTCGAGTAGATTGAAATCCGTTTAGGGGGTAACATTAGCCGCGTCGTTAAGTTTAAATCCGAAATGAGCGGGAATTCTAACATGCCCAATATTGTAGGATGAGAATTATAATTGAATGGAGAAATTGTGAACAGTTAGGTAAGAACTAAGACCGTCGCTACATATAACATATTTTCCGGTACCACTAAGTACATTCAAAAGTTTAATCAAGTAGCTTACCAATAGCAGTTGACTCGGTTGTGTGGAAGCGTTCGGGGGAAATATAAACTTTTACACGTTAATTACAAAGCAAGCACCAACCAAACTAGAATTTTTATTCGATTTTGAACGGTCGATAAAAACTTTTTGATAGTTAAGAAATGCTGTCTGAAGTTTATTATTAAATCATGTTTCCAGAACAAACGGAGACTGACATATATATATATATGTGTGTGTATGTGTTTGTGTATATACGTATATATACACAATATCACAAATCTATTACCTTATATTATGAATTTGCATATTCAGACGACGTGTACAGTAAATACACGTGCGTTTTTATATGTTCCCTCTGTGTCTCTCTAGTACTCTCTCCTTTACCCTATCACATATATATATATATATATATATATATATATATATATATATATATATATATATATGTAATATGCGTATATAGTGGGCTTATGATGATTGTGTAAAAGTTTTCGTTGATGTAGTACGACCTAAGTTTAACGAATTAAGAACTGGGAAGTTTACTGTTAACATATTATCCGGAATGATATTTTATTATTTTTATTAGACCATAAGCTTCCGGGAATAACGCCAATTATGTTCAATTTATTACAGATAGGAACTCGTTTTTTATTAGACGTAAGTAATAGACCTAACTTCGGACAAAATGCATTTATTCGCGTGCAGACACCATAATAAGGGTAGGAGCCAGGTGATTTTTCCGGTTAGAATAAAATAAAACAAAACGGTATCGGATGTCGACATATGGTCAACGACACCTGGTCATCGCGAGATTAGCAGTCGATCATCGTTAAAAAATTTTGCCTACAGCCAACGGATACCGTTTAATTTTTCTATGTCTATTTAAACGATTTATAATCAGCCGTCATTTAGTTAATATTAATCGTAAATATTTTCGACGGCAACTGTCTAAATATCGAAACGATAATTGATAATTACTAAGTGGTCGAATTTTATTTTACATTTAATTTTAAATATTTACATTTTGCCCCTTCGGTTAATATTCTAATTAAATAATTTACTCTGTAAATTATCATTTTATATACCGTAATAATACGTTAATATATTTTCTCTCTTTACGTTAATTATATAAAAAACGTTTAAATGTCAAATTTCAAATCGTATCCAAACACATTTTTACACTCGATTAATGTAACTCCATTTTTATTTTTTCACTCCCCGCTAAACTCATTTTACACCTCGCATCCATTATTCCACGCAGTATTATTATTATTATTATTATTATTCGAATTATCTCTTTTCTAATACTTAAGGCGGTTCTTCTCTTTGGTTCGTATAAAACGTCTATACTATATACTCGTGCTATCATATAGGATACTACACCTAGATGATATTGGCTAAATACCGTATTGATGAATGTCGTACTTAGATTAATCTATACGTTCGGAGTTGTGTACCTTCTAACTTGGATTGTAAATAAAGCGAGGCAAAACATGTCCGGAGTGATTTGAAAGAAGGTGTCGAAGAGAAATTAGTAAACGAATGGACAAAATAAAATATACGTAATTTATTTAAGGTCGTTGAAGTTAATGAAGACCGTAAACGAATGCAGATACAGCCGTGTATAGGGTGATATGGTGAGAAATATTTATTCTCAACGAGGTAAACGGTAAAATATCGCGGATAACTGGGGGGGGGAATACATTTCTCAAATGTCAAACGACATCACAATGCGAAATTAATCAACAAGTCGACCGACCATCAATCGGAATACCGCCGAATTAAAGAAACGCAGTTAATATATTTAAACTGAAATTAGACTAATTGTCGCGATTTTTATAGACGCAAGAAATCCACTACCGAAATCCGTTATTAAGGCACGTATTGAAAAGCAACTATGTTTAAATCGATCTCATTGCCTTCGATCAGCATCGTTTCAGCAAAAAGTTTTCCTCGTGCATAGTCGGTACTTTTTAGTTAGTGACTTATTACTATAAGGATGAAATTTCAAGTATTCCGGCAATATACAGCGAACAGATTCTTTATGACGACGACGATAACTCGACGGATGTTTTTGTGGCTGTACGAACCGTTTTTTTTTTTTGTTCAGGACGTTTTTTATCCGTTGTAGAAGCTGTCTCTAGAAATTTTTCAACCAGCCTTTGAATTGCGAGATGGTACAGCTTTACACCGCTTAACTTTGAAGTTTTCTCGAAACTCTCTTTGCACTCTAGTGATCGAATAACGTTCTAATGAAAAACCTGCGCTTCATCTCGTTATAAGATGTCGTCATAACTGAAAAAAACGAATATCTCGTGCGTGCTCTAAACTTGGAGCACGCGGTTTGCGTTGTAGCAGTGTACTAAAAAAAAAATTAAAAACCGTCCATCTTCTCCGGGTCACCTTATATTTATTTTTGTCGGCCAGCGTGTATTTATTTCCTATCGCGTATCGAAGGAGAAAATAGAGCGAGAGGGACGATCTTGAAGAGATTTATAACGAACAATTCCTCGATCTGACGGAATTTTATTCTCATTCGGTTTTTTTTTTCATCTTTTGCTAGCGGATTTTTTTTATTGTTTCATTAAAACTGGAAAAGAAACAGAAGGTTATATAGAGAGCTCTATAGAGAAGCACGAACGAAAGATATAATAGTGTCTAACGACCGATTCTGAAAATGGACGTAATAAATTTAAAATTACGTGTATATATATATATATTTAAAAAAAGTAGATTATCGTGAAAGGCATCGAAAATGCACGTTGTGGCTATATATATTTTAAACAACGATGGAGTCCTATAGTATTTTACAATACTATAAAACCTTACATAGCCCTGTGATATATATATATATATATATAATATACATATACACATTATATAAATATATATACATATATACATATATATATATATATATATATAAATTTTATGTATACATATTAGATTATCTATGTGACAACCTCTGGCCTGGTAGCTACTTAATAGCCTCTTATATAAATATGCATATATATGTATGTATATAAAGCTATGCATACAGTTATACGATCATATAGGAAAACTATCGAACATTTGTCAAAGCCTTACGCAAATGTTGCTATATTTCTTCGGACGCTCTTTCAAAGGTTCGGATTTTTCCTACTCCTCTTCTACTTCCTTTTGTGTTTCTTTTTAGTTTTTTTTTTTTCAACTCGACCTTTATACATTGAAAATTATTTCAGTCCTTTTTATTATTTCTCTTTTAGTTTTATTCGTATTAATATCTGTACGTTGTTTTATTTTTGTGAGGAATTTTTTTTGTACCAAAACGGTCAAAAAAACCAATCGAATTAAAGACGCGACACACTGAAAGATGTTAATAAATTAAAAATACTCGAAGATAATAATTAACGTGCGATAATATCGATTACTGTTAAGTTTTAGTATGTACGCCAAGAGATCAATACTAAGACAATGGAGTACAAACATGAGGATTGGTTAATAAAACATGTATAGAAAACATAAACCGATTGCAGAAGAAATGTGTTGAAACCGATTATCTATATATAAGTCGACGGAAGAAAGGAGAATCTTGAATGTTATTGTATTTAATGAATAAAATATTGCGATATTTAACTGCAGAAGAAAAGAAAAACAAACATATATCCTTTGATTTAATTAAAATAGCTTCGGTGCCTCTAACCTGAGTTGTGGTACACGGCACCTTAAAAAAAAAAAAAAAAAAAAAAAAAAAATAGATATAGTAAACAAGCAAAGCGAATGCTACGAATAAATATAGATTACTGAATAAGAGTACTAAATATGGAGAACAGATAAATACGTAATATAACAAAAGTTTTAAATTGCTTACTAAGACAATTACTATAGGATAACTAAAGCACCGAATCAAAATTTGGCTAATTGAGGAAAACATTATGAAAAAAATATAACAGTAAACTAAAATTCGGAAGGGTGGTTAGGAAAAAATAAAACTAGGGAAAAAGGTAAGGATGAAAATGGATAGACACTCTCAGCTTACAACCACGATGCTGCTACAAAAATTACAAAAGATATAAGAAAAAAAATAAGTGTGTACGAGTAGGAGAAACAAATGAGAGTGTGAATTTGGGTAAATAGGAGAGAGGGGAAATGTGTGAGTAGTAGTGTGAATAATATACGAGAGATAATAAATATAAGTAGAATATAAGTTGAAATTGTAAATTAAGTAAATCTCATAACTCGATGGGAAAAAGTGGTAAAAAAAAAATTATTTCAAGGAATGCACTGGAGTGTACGTGTATAGTATGTTATTATTATAAGAAAATATAAGTTTATAAAAAAAATATATATAATAAAAATATTGCGTGGCATTTATTCGTAGTAGTATAATTAAATCGTTACAAACAACAAAAATACTAATCTATTAAATAGTATCTAGAAATTGCGAATAATTAAAATGATGTTACTATAAAAATGAAAAAAAAAAAATATTTATTAATTAAATCGATAAAACTATAGACTAACCGGTTGTGTAAGTAAAAACGGTCTCGAAGTAATTTAGGTACGAGTTTAATTTTAACAATTTCAGCGTTAAAGTAAATGCGTTATAACCGATTTATAGCGACCATACGATATTTTATTTAATTCGAAGATCTACGCGATTAATGATGTGATCAACGTTTTCGGCATCGTTACATTTACCGTAAATATATTAGAATCAACAATTTTTAATGGCTGTAAATAATAAGTAATAAGTAATAAGTAATAAGTAATAGTATTCGCGTTAAAAGTTTTAAACTTGAAACAGTCTAAAGAAAAATTAGTTTAATTTGCAGTATGATTAAATTCGGAATTTTATTTGAAATTATCGCGAACGAGTTCTGTGTTTAAATTAGAATAATGCCAGCAAGGAGAATACGAACACAGCGATACTAGAACTTTTAGTAAGACGTAAATTCAGATTTATAATTTATACCCTTTAATTTCACAATTCAAAAATGTGTCTATTATTTTATTTTACTTTCGTCGATATATTAAGTATAATAATTTTTAATCTATTTTAAAAAGACAATGAGTAGCAGTGCGGTGAGTAAATGACGTATAACCACCCGTTGGTGATAAATCCTTGTGAGGTATAGCATAAGTTAATTATAGATATTTACGATCTATTGTAGATTTGATTAATTCTTTTAAGGCGTTTAAATTGGATACAATTGTTTGGTAAACTGGCGGCTAGCCGATTAACATGTTGTTGAAGTTTTGTATATATTTTTCACTTAAACTTTTTATTATTTTATCGTTAGTACATTCAAATCACGATGTATGTCATCATTTCGTATATACCAGGGCGCAGATAGAATATTTCGCAACACCTTATTTTGGAACCGCTGAATGATGTTCAGTGTTGAATTACTTGTAATGCCCCACATTTCAGCTCCGTAAGTCCACACCGGTTTTAATAGAGCAAGACTTTATTCCGTAACGAGAGCTTGGAGTGTTTTCCTATCAGCCAATTCATGGTTCGAAGTGTTAACTGAAGCTGTTTTCGTTTTGATACGACGCGGTCTTTCCATGTTAGTTGCTGGTCCAAGTCTAGATATTTCACTTTCCGTGAAATTGGAATTGTTTGACCATTCATTAAGATGGATGATTGTTCAAAGTAAACAAGACGTATTTCGATTTGGATTCACTGATTTTAATTTTCCACACATCTTAAACCATTGTTCTAAATGCGTTAAGTGATCCTGCAATTACTTTGTTGCTATCTTTAAATCGCGATTAACGGATAATATTGCCGTATCATCAGCGTACATGGCTAGTAATTTTGTCGTTTTCTGGAAAATCCGATGTATAAACCTGATACAATGTTGGCCCAGCGGTACTTCAGAATGCATGGGGTGCACGCGAGAGTAGGTCCTATTAACATCCACTTTATGAATTGAATAGTACGTAGTAAGGTAACTTGCTTTTGATTTTGTACAATATACTTTATCAAAGGCTTTTTCGATATCAAGGAACACAGCTGAACAATACTCCTTTTCTTCAAAGCTCCGGTTTATCTTATAAACAATTCGATGTATCTATTCAATAGTTTCGTGTTTATTCCTAAAATCGAACTGCCAGTTTGGAATTATTTCATTTTCTTCTAGAACAGCGTTGATTCTTTTAGATAAAAGTTTTTCGAATAATTTCGATATAACTAGGCTGATGGGTCTGTAGAAGGTAGCATCCTGTGTTGGTTTTCCCGGTTTGAGTATCATTATAATAGTTGCAAATTTCCACTGGATTGGAAAATGTCCAGTACGAAGTATTTTAAAGTTACTGCTTCCCTGGGTGAATTTTTAAAAATATTCGCAATTATTAGATCATAACCCGGTGATTTATTTATTGATAGTCGTTTACGTATATACGCATTAACCTGCATGGGTGAAATCGACTTTATTGGGGTAGACATCAATTATTTACGTGTTCTTCGTGATTATTTAATTTACTGCTCTTCTGATTTTAGAATATGCTGGATAAGTATTTGGCAAATAGTTCAGCTTTTTGTACATTGCTGCGCGCCTTACGCAGTCACTTTCATGATCAGAACGTTTTTTAGGTTCCAGCAATATAGCGGAGTAAGTTTTATTTGCAGGAAACTTCGAGTTTGAGAATGTGGGCTGATAAAAAGATTTCGATAAGTTTGCATCATGGTATTAAGGTTTTATTACTTGTTGTGATGAATTGTACGATTTATTTCCTTATATTAAGTAATTCTTTGTATAGAGTACGCCCCTTGTAATTAGCAGGATGACTGCATTCACAATGAATACATTTATCCGGTGTGTCCGAGGATTTTTTTACAGTTTATCGTTTCATTTACCACACTTGACACAGTATATGGTAAGGTGCAGTATGTTTTGCTGTGACCAAACGATTGACATCTTGTGCACTGGATTATACCTAGACTTTTGCGCGGTGGTTCAACGTTCGTATTTAGCAAATACCGAGTGTTATAAATATTTTTGTCGTTGTTGTTATTGGGTTTTATATGAACGTAGAACATAATGGCTGTTTTGTTTTTTTGTTTGAATATATACGTCACATTTCGTGGCACATAACCTAGATAAAGCCTCTTTTATTTCTTCAGTAGGCCCATCGTGTGATGAATGTTCCTTATTACCACTCGAAAAGCTCTTTCTTCCTCGAGCTGATAAGTATGATAGGCTACATTATGATATTTCAAGAATGTAATAACTTTTCTGTAGTTATCAGAATTTTTTATTTTTAGTTTGATTTTTTCCTTGTTTAGGGCTTAGCAAATATATTCATCTTTTTTTAATATCGACGATATACCAGCTATCATTGCCTTGTAGTTGATAACGCCATATGAAAATATAGAGGGTGGTTCTGGCGAGTTTTTAATTTCATTCGATGAAGTTATTGATCCTTGTTTATGATTAATCCCCTCATCTTGGGTGTAATCGTTATCCGTGTCCGCCGTCCGGATGATTTAGAGTTCTCTTTTGTACTGTTCTTATGCAAGATTTTGGGTGATACATCGGGAGTTTGGATGCCCTTTTCCTCGTCGGAATTGCTTGTCAATTATTGCGAGACGTAGATTTAATTTTAATTTTTAAAGATGGAGACGTTTCATTCGATGAGTTTACACTATTAATTCCTTTCATACGATTATTATTTGTACCTTTACCACCGGTAGCAGCATTTTGATCGTATTTTGTGAAAGAATTTATATTATTAATTTCTTTCATATATACGTCATTTTTATTATTATTGTTACTAGTAACAGCGTGATTTTTATCGGGCTTTGTTGAAGATGGTGTACGACTCGAGGGGGCTAATCATTTTTGATATTATTGATTAAATGCGCGTAATATTAAGAACAACATCGTGTCGAAACGTCGTGGAACGACAGCATACGCACGCGTAAGTCACACGCTTTACGAAAATGACGACGATAGTAATATTAATCAATAATATGCTGTTGCGTTATTATTAAATTAAGTTAAATTGATCGCGATATAATACTAATAATATATTAAATTGGAATTATCTCATCGCAGCCGGTAAATGTAGACAATTCGACTATAAATGACAGCGAGATTAATAGAAATAAAAACCACTTACACTACTACGTACAAGTCGGAAAGTATAAATGCGAATACGTTACTTTCGATACGAATAAATTTATTCCCACGACGCTATATAACCGTGATGTTCTTACAACTTGAGGTTTACGGAATTAAATAACGTATTAAGATGATAATATAATTACACGTTTCTATTTGCATATATTCGATGGGAATAAATAATATTAGTAATAAATAGATCATCGACGTAGCTACATAATCTGACAGCGTTGGATACATTATTAAGATAACGAATATTTGACTATGATATACTATACAAGACGATTCCAAGGACTGAGACTCGTGCAACGCCAAATTGTTATCTAATTTAATGAAATTATTACCGTAAGACCGATTGAACTTTCCGTTTATTAAGTAGACATAAATTTAATCGTAGTTTTACTATAATTAATGATTACAGTTATTCAAATAATGCTTTCAATATCAAACGACAGGACGATAGACATATTTTTACATTGTAAGTTGAAAACGTTATTTACATCGACCTCTGCAAGTTCGGTAGAATAATATGACTCTCCAATCCGTATTGGTATGAATGAAATAACATTACGTAATCCAGTTCAACGTTAAGAAGTTATTGAAGTGAAACTTCTGTTGGCGCATTATATATGGGGAGTTAAACTGCAAAACGAGTGGTCGGAAATAACAGACGTATATATATATATATATATATATATATATATATATATATATAACCCGCCTATCAAACTATGTTTTGTTACGTTAGGTGGGGTCAACGAAGTAAGGGACGGATATATATATGTATATATACATATATATCCATATACATATATATACACGTGTGTATATATATGTAGATATATTATATATGTACATATATATATCCCGTTCTTTATATATATATATATATATATATATATATATATATGCACACGCGTCACTTCTTTCCTGCACTGAGAGGTACAGATGTTTTTTTTTATATAATATATTTTCGCACACCTTGCCGAAAGCATCTAACAGACAAATTGGTCTGTAAAGCTTAATTTCATTTTACTTCATATTCGTTTTATTTAGTGCTAAATTCAAGCAACACAGACTTAATACACAGTCTCATACATCGATCAGTGCAACCACATGCTACTGACAACAAAATTAGCTCACATACAACCGCGCTACCGCTGCACTGATAACATTTTCATTATTAAAAGCTCAATCTGGTAACGTTTTCCTGTATGTGACACGTTGTAACTACCTATAAAATCATAATAATCAATAAATGACCGGGCTGTTTTCGCATGTTTTATTTATTTATTTCAATACAAAATTCAATAAATCACGAATAATTTATATGTATACGTGCCAAATATCCTTAAAGTTACCCTTAGCAGCTATATACAACCAAATTACTTTACAAAAGTAAATAAATAATAAAGAACATAACCAGTAAAATAACAATAAGAAAAATTAAAAAACAAAAAAAAAACCTATTAGCTGGTATATTAAATTTAGTTCAACTTGTATATACATTAAAAGAAAAAAAAAATCGTAACACAGATCTGATCGTATACCTCAGAAATCGATGCTTAATACGACGATGCTTTTATCTAGTGTAAGCATGCTGAAATCAAGCATATTGTAAGCCCCTGTTACCTGAATTAAGTTATTGTCATGACACATTTATCATAAAATTTCTTTTTGATAAGATCATAAATATGAGGAATATTTAGCGTGCAATGTATGTACTGTATTTTAGTCCATCGAGGAGCATTTAATGATATTCTGCGGTACCGATTTCGCATTACCCGGAGTTTTTTGTAAGTACTGACGGACACTGAACACCAAACCGAGCAAGCTTAAACTAACGTAGGTCTTATAATGATTGTGTAAATTAATATCTTGTTAGCTGAAGAAAGATGAGAACGGTAACTGAAAATATGTAAAAATAAAGTTTTAATTGAATACCGTTCAGCGAAATCCTGCATTAATAATTTCGTCCTGTCTGTAATTTTTTATAAGTGCTATCAGATACGTCAGTGGACACGCATATACAATTTTTAAAAAAATATTGTACCTTAAAATAAAAATAAGAAATCACATCTTAATAAATAATGTAGGGAATATGGATGAAAATGGCGAAAGATATCGGTTTATTAAAAAATATTTGTTATAATTAAATTTAGGACAATTAAAAGGAACGTAGTTCATAACTTCCAGGAAATTTATGGAAATATGATAGAATCGTAATGTAGTTTTCACTGAAAAAATTTTATTAGTGGATTGACTACGAATGTTTCAATTCTCTCTCTCTCTCTCTCTCTCTCTCTCTCTCTCTCTATATATATATATATATATATATATATATATATATATATATATATATATATATATATATGTATATATATGAAGACGATCCTAATTTAAAACTAATATTAGTTAAATATATTTATTTATACATATTGTCTTAGGGAAACTCAGTTAAAAAAAGCTATATCATTATTATTATTATTCATTTTGGTAAAATAACATTGCAAATTTTATCGTTTAAGCATAGATTGCAAATACGTTGGTATAGAATTATACTGTTGACGTTACACGTATTTGTATGGACTATTTCTGTAGTAATATGCAATAAATTTTTCTTAAACAGAAAATATTACTGTGTATAAATTAAATTCAACACATATTGTTTTTGTGAATGATTTATATTGATTTTTACGTTAAGTTTACTTTTAATATCCCATAAAATCAATTATATCAACATTGTAAGAAAGATTTATCTCCAATATCAACATTTATATATATATATATATGCATGTATGTGTATTATGTTTACATTTTCATTATTATATATATATGTGTGTGTGTGTGTATGTGTGCGGTTTTTGAATAGATATGTAATGTATAATAATTTCAATTACTTCAGTTTGATACGTATATTTTCAAACGTGTCTAATGATTTCGGGGAAGAAATGAAATGTTATTTTTAAATTACATTACGTGAAGGAAAGGTTTTATGGTTCTCATCGTGACCATTGTTATAACGCAACTTAACAATTTTTTCTCCCTCCGAGTATGGTTTTGTGAATAATAATTTTTATCTCGTCCTTTTTATAATTTTTGTAATTCTGGTCACGTTCAAAATTCAATTACAGAATTTAATGAACTAAAAGTATTTTTAAAAACCGACCTCAATGTTAAAAAACACAACAGGAAGTAGTTTAAAAAATTACGAAATTTCACCTATCCACTTTTTCAATTTGTCGTTTAACTACCAACATTTATATACTCTGTCGCACATTTACAGTGCAAATCTCCGAAATTTATGTTCGCCTTATTAACGAAAAAACAACTCATTCAAGTTTTTAAAATGATGGTCGACTGTCCTACTTAGGTCGGGCATATAGTTTTATATCATTACGTAACTGGCAATTATCACAGAGATGGCATTTTATATAACATCATATGCACCCACTTACATTGTACATATTTAGTGCCTTGAACGTTTTGAAACAAATAACTGGATTTCCAGACCAAACGTGAAAAAATGCGAAAAAAAGGGTTAGCAGAAGTCAAACATAAAAAAGAATAAAAATCACCGAGTAACCGATGGAACCTTGAATCTGAAAATGATGCAATACAATTCAGACCAAGTAAATAAAAAGATAGTAGAATTGAATAAACAGATGTTATTCATGTAGACGAGATAAAAATTCGCATAATCCTATGTAATAAAATTGAATAAGATGCTAACCATCATGAAACAAAGGATATTTTTAAAATAACCAAGTATCTAGCAAAAATAATTTAAAACTGTAACACAAATTATAGAAGATGAACGTGAAAATATCGTTACTGAACCAATGGTAATTTTGAAAGTTTGGAGAAGGTATTGTATGAATAGCCGGAACATGGAGTAAACTAAAGGATTACCGAAGAGGAATGACTAGATATGGTGGAATCGGAAATAATAAAAGCAACTACAAAACTGAGATGACACGAAGTTGTCGAAGAGGATGAAATTCCAACAGAAGTTTTGAGCGAAATTGGAGAGGAAAGATTTCAAACATTACACGCAATAAGTGAAGATATATGGAAAACGAGAGAGCGATCAGAATAGCACTAAATTGTGTTTAGCAACAGTTCGTTTGAAAGGAAATTAGCACAATATAAGAAACTGGAAATGAGAAAGACGAACAGAACTTAGTAATTGAAATACGAAACTTCTAAAGTTAAACCAAAATTTTTATTAAGACTTTAAAGCTACCAAACGATAACGATCGTGATAATAATATAAGAAACTTGTGCACGACCTCCATTATAATGATTTGAATGTAGTATAGTGCTTAAAAAAAACATACCATTTTAACTAATGCAGCTTATTGATATTTAAAATAGGAACGACGGTGTTTGCATATTTATAAAAACATACTTTTTTTTTTATGTTTTATGTAAAGAAAAGGCGATCTAAACAATTAGAATGTATGATAGGATAGGAGATACTAATCGATAACGATGTTACGAGCTACACCAAACGGGTGTGTGCATAGATTCAGCTTGTGTGATTTTCAATGTTTTCTAAAATTAAAAATTGTTGTTATAAAATGCTTGTTAAATTTCTTTTGCGGGACGACATCAGTGGCTGATGTTAAAATAGAGCAATGATGTAAATTAGTCAGCATCGCTAAGTAAATACGCAGGAGGTAGTAGAATAAAAATTATACCGAGCAATGCGCATGTTAGTGAGCAATAAAACAGCATCAGATCCTGAGTTTCATGTATGAGAGTATAGTAAGAACATTCACGCGCTGCCCCTGTAAGAAGTAGCGAGATGACTATGTATAAAGCAGTATGGACTTCTCTGTATAATACTACTAACCACGGACAAAGGAGAAGGTTCTTTTCAGGGCCAAAATTAAGTTTAACTGTAATATCAGTTAAAATTTGAGGATTCGACATCAGAATATTTTATCTTAACAAAACTAAATGAGATGTACGTGAATTAGAGAAGCACATTCATAGAAAATGGAATGTATCCGGTATGAAGCTAGCGGTGAAAAAGCCACACACGGATGCGATATTGCTGTATTTACTAAGCTATGAGAAATTACATCCGAGATTACAAAAGAAATGATACCACAGTAGATATGGACAAATATAGTGAACATCGGTTTACAAAGCTTTAAACATATCGTTCAAGTTAAAAAAAAACCCGGTGAATTATGGAAGTAGAAGTACAAAGATTATAATCGGTGATTTTAATAGCCGCAAGCTTGACGTTAGGGGGGTATTCATGGAGAAGCTGTTCAAAATAGGACAGAAATCAGCCTAATAGATGGCAGAGAGGATGTAATCCGAATAACATTTTCGCGAGCGATGAAATGTGACCACTAAAGCGGTATTTTACGCCGTACCGAAATCTCATCCGCGGCCAATTTAATACGAGGTAAATGCAACACTGGTCCAGCGAGAGGTACTTTTTAGAATTGATTTTAGAAAGCAAAATGGATTGAATTTGCAAATAAGTTGGATAATGAAGTAGAAACGGTACAATTAGCAAGTAAATTGTCATCGATTAGTGGAGGTCTTAAAAAAAAAGGTATCTAAAAGGCATGTACTGAGAGGATGTTGTGCTAATTATATAAAACGTTTGTTTCACGGAGTTATTAAAAAGTAAGAACACTACTATATAAGATATGAAGTAAACTCGTTTAAGGAGGTTACAATTGAAATTAGAAATCATAACAGCAGAAAGAAGAATGAGTGTATTTCTAAAATAAAAAAATTGTATATGTCGAAAAATAGTTACAAGGGTTGGAAACTAATATGAATAATAAAAAATTACAACCGAAAGAACATAAATTGCTACTAGATGGAAAAAATAAGCGTAGAATAGATTAAAAATGACGATGAAAACAATTGATAGAGTCAGTTTAATTTACAATGGACGAACTAGATAAGTTAACACGATGAACGATAACTTGAAGTCGATAATACAATGACAGAACAAATTAAACATATAGGACCTAAAGTTAAAAAATATCTTCTAGATTATGTTTAATAACTATATTAACATTAACCGAACTCTGAATGAGCGGTCAATATTGCATCTAGTTACTTCACTCAAACCGAAAAAAACTTCTACACATGTTGAAAATTTTAGGACTAGTACCTATAGAGTATTTTGAACAATAATATTAAATGGAATTAATCAACAAATTACGAAACAACAAGCCAGATTCATAGCTGGGAGGTCATGCACGGTGGAAATACTAAACCTAGTCCGGGAAATAGAAAATGGATACAGGGCGGCGTTTATAGATTTAAGCGCTGCATACGACACAGTTAATCATAAAGTACAAATTAAAAAAGTATGACCATAAATTAACCGAAATAATTAGTATATTTTTGAGAAATCGACGGTTTCATTCAAATCTTGGCTGCCTATGTGTATAAGCCTTTGGCTCGTTCTCTCTCGTTTTATGGATTAACTCCCCTTATACAACGCGCCAATAGAAGTTTCACTTCAACAATTAAACAAGAACAAGACGTTCCATTGTATGCGAAAAAAGCGCTGCAATAAGTTAGCTCAAGTCTGGGAAAACTTTTCTTAAAACAGAGAATATTTTCACAAGAAAATCTGAAATTATTAGAGCAGAATAATGGTCGTGAAAAATTAAAGATAATCGATTGCAACTTGGAGCGGTACCGTGACCAATATAGACAACCGTAAATAGAAGACTAAGAACAACTCTGGAAAATTAAAGATGACGACATTTGTAAATACGGAATGGATTCAGAGTACCTACTAGCCTGCTGATTGTTGAAATTGAAACGCACGATAGAAAATGCGACTAATATAAATGAAATCTTGGGCGAGGCAATTCAAATTGTAAAATATTATAGAAAAAATGGAAGCTGACCCGAAAAAAAAAAAATTCAATCGTACTATCGGAATAACCTTCATTACAGAACTCAAATCGTATACATATGAAATAATTGATTTACGTTATCTATCGTATAAACTTGTATTCAATCTCGAGTCTACATATCGAGTAAGAGTGTAACCATTCGTATAGGTCAGAAAAATCACTCGCCCCAATTTATCGGCTCGTCCGAAAACAAAGCAGAAACACAAGTTTCGCCAAGTCGTCGGATGAATAATAATAATAATAAACAACAACGAGAATAAATGTCCGGCGAAATGTTTTGATAACAAGGGCTCCGTACGTGCACAACAAGATGCGAGCGAATTTTATCGAGTGGATTTGCTTTCAGCTGGTAAATTTCATTAAAAGTACATCGTGCGGAGGTGATGTGCTCCCTTTTTCAAGATTTTCCAACGAACGAGTACTTCCATCCATCGTCTAAAGAGCGAATTTCCTTTATCGTCGCGTCCTTACTCGACGTTATTGTCTCGAATATTTATTGCGCGCGTCACACACAATAAAGACGCGACGCCTCTTACACGATGAATAAAGTCGCGCGAACGGAGAGAGAAAATAGGACGAAGATAAAATAATAGAACGGGCTACAAACAAAGAAGAAAGTCCATTGTATGATTATCATCGATAATACTTATAACCGGAGAACACACGGCGTCTCATTCGCGAGATGTGGCCAATCTACTTCACTATCGACGCATTATTGGGTGCAAATATCTTATTGTTCGTAACTTATCATACTCGCTTTACGTATTATACGTGCATGTATTTGTTAAGTAAGAACACCTATTTATAGGACGAATGTGTATGACCCGAATCCCTTGCAAAAATCGATCCTTTCATTTATATATATATATATATATATATATATATATATATATATATATATATATATATATATATATATATGAAAGATTGCACACGTTCCATCTCAATAATTAAATAATGTTTAATTTTAACTGCATCATTGAGAAAGAAGATACGTCATTTCACGTATTTATTCAAGGATGGACACGTATGACCCGGTTACCTGATAAAAATCAATCCTTTCCTATATACATTTGTAAAGTCCTACCAACTTATGTCGTCTAGAGAATTCCGGTCAGCTCGAAAATTGATAAAGGAACAAAGTTGTCTGACAGCCCAATACGAGTTACTTTCTTCAGCTGTGTTTGCATATACAAGTGTAATATAATATGTTTCTTCTAGATGTGGCTTACTTTTTCGAGGGTGTTGACGATTAGATGACTGATTAGGATTCCTTCTAGGACGACATCTTGGATTCACTTGGTACCCGGTTTAGTTTTCGATGTTTTGTATTATTATTCATCTTACTGCACGATTTATTCCTACAATCTTCTCTCGCATAATGAACTTTAGAATGTCAATTTTTTGCCTCTGATAATGTACTCGAAATATCTAAAACTTTCATATTTATTAAAGTACCTTTTTTTGGTTTTTGCCATTTCTAAGAGAAAAAACAAAACAAAATGGGGTCTCGAAAACTTATATGCTGCAGACCCTAAAACAAAAAATACAATCCAACGACGAATAAAAAGATATAGACCTAGAAACAGACGAAAATTTATTCATAACAGCATCAGAACCGGAAAGCGGTAGTGATTTAGATGACACATGATCGATAAAACAGTTACTGAAACCCGTTGAATTAAACTTTATACTCCCTCTCGCGTATTCAAATTTCTGCATTTTCATTGACACGAGCAAAGGTCATCCAAACATGTCCGAACTAGCAAAATAATTCACACCACAAACATCAAAACTAATTAGTTACAAGACAGTTATAAAAGCGAAATAATGAATACCTGTATCTTGCCAACTCTTATATATGGATGCCAGACCTGGACTTTGTCAAGTAACACAAAAGATAAAATAAATAAAATGCAAAACGCATTAGAGAGATCGATGCTACATATTAAGCTAAAAGATAGAGTAAATTTAAAAATAATTAGGAATAGGTTGAAATTTAGTTATAATTTTAGCAGAGTTATAAAAGCACTTAAATGGGATTGGACGGGACATGTAGCTAGAATGAAAAACAATAAATGGACAAAAGCAGTCACAGAATGGTGTAACTATAATAAAAGAAGACAAGGTAGACAAAAATTAAGATGGCAGGATGATATAATTAAAATGCTTCAAAATAAACAATACCACAGAGTAGCTAGAGACCGGCTCGAATGGGACCGTTTGAGGGAGGCCTTTGTCCAGTATCAGGGCTAGATAATAATTATGCGTTAAATGATATATATGTAGGTACGTATATGTATGTATATATGTGTATATGTATATATTAATGTATATTTAGAGTAAGTTATACAAATAATTAGAATTATTATCATTCACTATGGCTAATAATAATAATAATAATAATAAATAACTTATTACAGAAAAATCGATCAATGAAAATTATCCAAAATCTAAAAATGGAAGACACCGCATTGTAAGAGACAACGTATAAATGGCGTTAATACGTCAAAACAACTCCATCATAAACATGTAATGGTATTATTACGCATTTAAAAGATCTTTATCATAGCAACATATTATGTTCCCACTGTACTGTGCATCCGGAAAACACACCTTTATCCAAACCAGAGATTACTCCTTCAAAACCACAATATCATATATAAAAGTTTTCAATCAAGAGTACACGATGGAATCATTATAGTAATAAAAAACAACACTAGTTATGTTGAAGTAAATCTTAATGTCGATCATTTGCAGACATTAGCGATACATTTAAATACTAACCCAGCTATATAACAATATGCGCAATACATATTCGTCATTATACTAAAATTGAAGAAAGAGATTATATAAAACTTTTATCAAACCTTCTAACACCATTTATATTTACAGGTGAAAACAATGGAGGACATAAAATAAACAAAAAGGGTAAATTATTATTGGGAATAAAAAGAAAAATGTAACCTAACTATACATAATATTAACGAAAACCAACATATTACAGCGTCGTTCAGAGGACATTGAACACTATGATTTCATCCTGAGTACCAAGTCAGATCGCCAAACTAATACGTACCTATCACACCGATATGGGGTTAAACGACCATTACCCTCTGATCGTCAATGTACACACTAAAACTGTTTCGAATATACATTGAATATGACAACAAACTTTAAAAATCTGGGATTTATATCAACGGTTATGCTTATTAGACACTAAGCTGGAATGTATGAATGACACTGATGAATTTTGTAGCATCTTATTGCGAACAAATTTTCAAATACACTGAATAAGCCAAAAACAAAACCACTAACTAAAAATAAAATACCAATCCCCTACTGGTCATAAAAATGTTCAGAAGCCTTTCGTAATAGAAGAAAGGCACTAAAATTAACATTCACGATTGATACTCATCTACCCTATCAGCAAGTCCTTTCAAAAACTAGATGGATACCCAAACAAAAGGGGAAAAAAAGGAGCTGAAACGAATTCACATCTACTTTAAATTCGACAAATGTGGAATAAAATACGGACTTTATACGAAACATACATTCCGCAGGTGTTAAATTCAATTTCAGTAAGTAGGCAGCTGTACACAAACGCAGAAGAGATAGCAGAACAATTTGCGTCGTATTTTGAAAATAAGTGATAATATAATGCAACCGTCTTCAATCAAAATAAACGAGATATGGAATGTAGGGAGATAAAGTTCGAGATTTCAAATAATCAAACATTAGAAAAAGCGAAATCATTAATTCTATGACCGGAGCTGATAATTATCACATTCTACTCTTAAAAAAGACTTCAAAATGCACGTATGACAAATTAGCTAAGCTATTTAACCAAATATGAATAACAAAATCCTTCCAAGGCAATGGAGAGAATCCATAATATCAAACAGTCTACGACAGACTGATGACCTCGCTTAATCCTTATGAGAAATTTTATACCGATGCATGGAAAACAATGGAAGATGCTGGTTGTTACATCGAGATATCACTATACGCCTTACCGACCGAACTTTCAGCGCTTTCAGATGAACTAATGAACTAATGAACTTTAATGAACTTAGCTAGTGACTAATGTCTACAAAAAATAGTTATTTTTACCGATGGACTTAATGAACTTAGCTAGTGACTAATGTCTACAAAAAATAGTTATTTTTACCGATGGACTTCAGACTATTCGAAACATCAAACTCGATCATGCATAAGAACCCGATAGTCCAAGATATTTTTTTGTCAGCTAGCCAACACACGCAAGAAATCATCATATGGATGCCATCACATTCCAATATAACGGAAAATAATGAAGCTGACACCGCCGTTAAAGAAGCAACAAAGTAGTTCCCAGTGCCACAAATTCCAATACCAACACAAGATAAAATCCACAACATTAAAAACAGTTTTCACGATGCATGGGATTTAAACTGAAAACGTATCCCCACCATTAACAAGCTCTGAAATATCAAGTAAACCACAGCTTCATGGAAAACAACCGTGCCAACACGACGGGATTTTTTGAATCTATATTTTTCCCGATGCACCTAACAATGCGATATCGTTTTTATATCGTTCATATTTTCTTAATGCGCGTATTACGAGAAAAAGTACAAAATAAATAAATCGTTGCCGGAGACTCGCCTTTTGTTTTAAACTTTATCGTTGAAACAACCGGTGTGTACTATTTTACATTAACGGCCCTGTTAATACCATTTTTAATCGTTTCAGGGATGAGGATAGTACGAACTTATATATTAGGAGATTTAAAGTAATTACGAACGCATCAAAAATAGCCTGTTGTAGTTCTACAAAAGAATTTTGTAT
Source organism: Coronaproctus castanopsis (assembly GCA_032883995.1). Lineage (NCBI taxonomy): Eukaryota > Metazoa > Arthropoda > Insecta > Hemiptera > Monophlebidae > Coronaproctus > Coronaproctus castanopsis. Next base: position 53,392,686 of record CM065052.1, read on the forward strand.
TTTAAATTCGGATTTAACAACCGTTTTTCCCGAGCAGAAATGGAAATGTTTATCAGACGCGCTGTTTGTACTTTTATTATTATTATTAAAACAAGACTAACGCTGTCTATACCAACTTATTTACTAGGTGTAGGACAAAGTTAAAAATTTTGACGGTACTTGCCACTACTAGCGGCAGCGTGATGTTTCACGCGTCACAGAAAACAGAAAGTGAGCACAGAAAAACGCAACGACGACGCAGAAAAATCGTTAAAAAACCGTAAAACAACTAAATTACGAGGAAACCGGGTATAAGACGTTACAATTGACACTACTAAAATAGAACGGACTGGGAGAAAACCGACGATATCATAATAAAGTGTCGGATACGAATTGAAGAAATAAATCAATTAAAAACGGATATGGCAAGAAATCGAGACTCGTATAACTGGATCGCTGACGTCTGCTGAGCGGACATAGTAGAAATATATATATATATATATATATATATTGATTAAGTTCGATGAGCCGAGGAGCAGGAAAAAAAGTGCGAAGAATAGCGAAAAAGTTGGTAAATTACGGGAAGCCTAATGTTGCCAAATAAAACGATAGCCAGTCGAAAGACAGACTTAACATCGTTGCGAAGTATCAGATGTTTATCTTGGCAGACCGCAAATATTACACCGCTTATTCCTTTAGGTCAGTTTATTCGATCGGATCGGTTACAGGTGTAATGCCTGTGTCCGTAGTTTACGACTTTGAATCGGCAAAGCCGGACTAAGTAAATGTTGCTACACGAGGATGTGGTCGTACGATACGGCTACCACACGGCTTTTGAATTAGATGGAATGACTTTTTTCTTTTTAAACTCGGCCAAACTTCTACATAAAGAAAATAACGATTTACGATAACGTGTTAGGGAGTAGTTACGTTTAAATATTTGTGTGTTTGTGTGTATAATAATCGTCCGGAAGCGAACTCGTTGAGAACATCTAGTTAAGGAAGAGACAAATAGCCGACAACAAACTGCGATAGATTATTTGTAAAATAAAAGTCTCCACCTAATGCGAACAACTTACATTCAACTATAAACTTTCGGTTCATTGAGGCATTTTTACCCGTTCGATATTTATTTTCCGAATTTATTCGCGCGCTGTTTTTGATTTTTGCCGTTTTGTATCTCGTTTTGGAATTATAATATAAATTAAAAAAAAATAAACCGATTTAACAGAAAGCGTTTTCGAAAATTGCACGAAAGAATTTGGAATCGTTTGAAAAAAAAAAATATGAGAGAAATTTTTGATTAATTTTTTCTTTTAGGTCCGTTTACAATAAATCTAAAAGTCTAGAAATAAGTTTTTGTAAAATTAAAGCCTAAACGACGAATCGAATGATCTAATTCGCTGTAGAGAGGAAGCGTAATGCTCGAAATGGTTGATAAATGTCGAAAGTCGGTATTCACCGTTTAATATTGAGTTAAACAACCGATAAGGTGTACTAGACGCACACGTTCTAATAGGATAAAATGATTCGGAGAAAAACAAGTATATTGTATTCTAAAAACTAATTTTGACGAGGAATACAATTAATGACTTGTAAATATATATAAATTCATATCGGAATATAACACGAATGGAAGGTCCTTCTTGATCGATAGTCGGCTATATAAAGGCTTATTTATCGATATCGTAGCGGAATGAGTGTATAGTCAGACAACTAATAAGATGTACGAACGATTTCAAAAGACCGAATAGGCTTCGTCAAGCTACGGTCAAATTCGTATAACAGCGTTCTTGAAAAACCTGTAAATTATTATTATTAGTAGTAGTATCAATCATTCAATTGGTTTTCCAATAGAACCGAAACAATTAGACTTCAAATCGTCGTGATCTTCCCCATTCTGCTCTACTTCTACTCAACTGCTCCGATTGATGGTAATTATTTTCTCATCATCTGTAACTTGCTGCATAAATCACTTTCTTGGCCTTCCGCTTGCACGAGTTCCTTCTATTTTTCCTTCTAATAACAATGTCATCAGCTCGCTGTGTCTTCAGAGATGTCCTATCCATTTATTTCTTCGTTCGGAAACAGTTTTAATGATTTACACCATTGATCTCGTTATAAACCTCCTCGTTAGTGACTTTATCCGTGCATTTTATCTTCAGGTTTTTTTTTTGTTTTTTTTTTTGCTTCCATACAGTTTACCCGTGTCTGTATATTATGGAATGAATAAGAAAGGGCTACTTATAAATTAGGCAGAGTAAGAAGTAATGTAGGGATGTGTAAAATTAAATAATGATACCAGAATCTAAAATATAGGAGTACAGGGCCGTATATACTTCAGCATTTTGAAGAGCTAAGAGAAATGCAATATTTATAGGAAACGGAACTTTAAGGCTGTGAAGAACTTGATAAAATGCAACGCGAAAATTACTATGATGGGAATGACATGGTCTGCATCGGCCACTAAATGAGTATCCATAGGATGAAAGCAATTAGGAAAACTAATAAGTTTCAACTTGTGTAACGAAGCTTCTCTAGCATCAGGTTTCAAGACCTCCAGCTTTGCGATGTCCATCTTCTCCAACGTCCAAGTTTCTGCACCATATCGTTCTTCCCCGTCGGGTACTAGCACATTTCTATTGTGGTTTCAAGGATTCGGAGCTCTAACCGGAACGGAGTGCGTCTCTAGGTTGATGATAAAAAGGAACGGCTAATTTAGATATGTTGATTAGCTGCGAATAACAAATAAGCAGTCGCGAAACAAGAGCGATCGATGGAACAGGGTGTATGGATGTGAGGAATAGCAGACCTCATCCGTGTAAAGCCATAAAATAAGTGACGTGGCGCGTCATGCCGCCACTAAATAGGCATTTTCTCGGGAAGAGGGTAGCTTCTGTTCCAGTATTAATCGCCGGTGGACGTCATGTAGATCAAAACGGCAGTGGATTGAATAGTATTTGGCGGCACTGGAACCGTGTGAACCAGCAAATCTTAACAGCTAGTAATAAAGTAAATGAAGAAAACAATATAATGAACTAGATAGCAACTCATAATAAATATGACCGCAATCTGTGTGAGAAATAGGTAAACAATTCACAATAGTATTTAAAGAATATTTAAATTCGTACATGAACAATGATGAAAAACCATTATTTGGGAAACACTCTAAAAAATTCAAACATGAAATTAATAATATTAAAAAAATATATAACATTTTTCATACGGATAAATATTATGAAAAATAAAACTACTAAATTGAAAAAAACCAAGTGGCAAACCGCAAAAAGGAGATATCTTAAATTAACAAGTAACATATTGAAGAAACATAGGTAAATCATCGGGCAGTCATGTTGATCTCAAATGCAATATTCGAAATATAATGATAATGCGCTTATATATATATATATATATATATATATATATAATTTGCGCATATTGTCAATGAACTTCAGATGTAACTGACATTTTATGAACCAACGGAAGAATGATAAATAAAACTTTCAAAACGAGCTTTTTACGTGCAGATCGTAATGGTAAATTATATTTAATGAACATTAAAGGAACATAAATAATTACTGTACATACACACACACACCTATATATATGGATATATATATATACTCTGGTATGTGCTGATGTGGCTATTATATATATATATATACGTGTGTGTGTTTGTGTGTGATGTTGGTGGTAATTCAGAATGAAAAATTTAATTTTGAAGCGCTGGATTTTTAAATTTAATTTCGAGCAGTAAAAAATAACAACATATTAAAATTCGTTCATGCGGCTCGATACGATGGTCTGTAGCAGCACGTGTATTTTATGTGGTGGACGATTTCCGCTTCAGCCTTTTGTCTTTACTTACCCCGGGGTCATTCTTTTTAATAAATACGACTTCTTCGCCTCTCCGTCAGTGGCTCTATACAACCCTATTGTGTTTCTCGATTTTTTATTTCGCCCATTCGTTTTGCTATCATAATTATTCTACTCGACCTTTGCGAGCTCTATCGCAGTATAAACTAATAACAAATATATCAGACTAATTACGAAACGATTAGCCCCGTCTTCGGTGGGGGTCTGCTGCTCGTAATAGTTTGTTGTACTTCCATATCTCCTATTACCATTTCGATGGAAACAGTGTCGTTTGTAAATCGCACCGATAGTCGCGCGAAATCATAACTGAAAACTCGTTAATTTATCTAGAGTACAAGTTGCTTCGACTTAAGATTAATAAAATCCGAGTAATAAATCATACAAAACTGTCGTTAATGGATGCTTTTGAACTTTGAATTGTGTTTTTAGTATGGTGTGATGTGTGCGGGTGATAATGAGGCGGTGGTATATAGTGGAGCGATAACGCGATAGTCAGTAATATTTTACTTTTGTTTCTTTTTCCTTTGCGTGTCATGCTCGTAATGCAGATAGCAACAGCATGAAATCAATACGTTTCTTTACACACGTAACATAAGAAACTTCAAATAGTAAATAAAAGAACCCTCGGAAAATAAAAAAAAAAACACCAACACGAGTATCTACACAACCTATGATTTGCGTGTCATTATTGTAAATTTTAATTCACTAGGTATATTGTCTCCGATGACACCAACATACTGGCCCACACACGTTAACATGTTCTAGATTTTTTTATTATATACGGATTACAAAATTACAACAGAGATCCGACCATGTTCCTGTACTCGCGGTATTAGATGCGAAAGAGCGTATCCAACCAACAAAAGCTAGCTAATAAAACCACATATTGGAAATTTTCTTCAGAAATAATAGAAAATAATACAAATTTAAAAATTAAACTTAAAAGTAGTAGTGATATCGATACGGCTATTCAAGATTACACCAACCTTATCGCGTGTAAAAATTCCACTAATCACGGTATAAAAAATTCGCAAAAAAAATTATTACGTTCCAGTTCAAATAAGAATGTTAATACGTAAAACTCGAGCACCTAGAAAAAAAATGACAAAAAACTTTATCCATCCTTGAAAGAATCGTATGTACAATTACAGACAGAGTTGAAAAACAAAATTCGTCAGTATAAAAATGAAATCTTATCTCAGCAGCTAGATTCTATGAACACTGATAACAGATCTTTATGGAGAAATACAAAAAAATTACTGAAACAAATAGACGAGCCATTCAATATAAAATTCAATAATAATCGGGCTAAAACTGATGAAGATAAAGCGAACGCATTTGCAGAACATCTCAGCACAGTATTTACACCGTATCCTGAATCTTCTAACAAACAGTTCGTCCACGCACAATCTTAAGTGTTCTTTGCTCCTAATCTAAATGTCAAATTCTTTACTCCTAAAGAGGTATTTACATGTACTCAGAAAGTACCATTACGGAAAGCTCCCGGTTTCGACAAGATCAATGGGGAAATTATCTCGCACTTGCCAAGAAAGTCAGCAATTCAGTTGTGTTACATATTTAACGGTATACGGCGGATCGGATATTTTCCCATAAGCCTCAAAGTGATGAGACCTATCAGTTTAATTAGCTCGCTATCTAAAGTCCTCGAGCACCTAATTTTAAATCTTATATATCCGATTATAAAGAGTAATGAAGTGATACCAAATCACCAGTTCGGTTTTCGTGTTAAGCACTCCACGATCCAACAGTGTCATAAACTGGTCGACGCTATCTCTTCAACTCTAGAAAAAAAAGAAGTACGTTCTGCGTTTTTTTGAACGCCGCCCAGGCGTTTGATAAAGTTTGGCATCCTAGACTACTTCTTAAGCTGGAACAAATTCTTCCGTGTGATTTCTACGTGTTACTTCAGTCGTACTTAACTGACTGAACATTTACGGTTAGGATCAACAACTCTTATTCGAAGGAACATGCAGCCTTAGCATCAGTTCCTCAAGGTAGTCTACTCGGGCCTCTACTGTATTCCATCTACACACCAGATTTACCCACAAGTCATCAAACGATTCTAGCCACATTCGCAGATGATATAGTCATTCTCGCGTCGAATTATGTCAAATATGCAAACTTTGCTGTTCAGAACCACCTGAATCGAATTGTTTAATGTGCTGAATGTTGGCGAATACAGTTTAATCCACATAAGTGTCAACATATTATGTTTACTAATAGATCGGTTGAACATATACCTATAACAATTAATAATGACATTATCCCCCAAGTTGATTTCGTACGCTATCTCGGATTGTACTTGGATCGAAGGCTCACATGGCGCTTTCACGCGGCGCAAATTAGAAAGACCATTATTGCACGCGTTGGGCTATTATATCCACTGCTGGGACATCAGTCAACCTTAAATTTAAAAAATTAAAGGCGCATTTATCTCACAATGATTGCGCCGATTTGGCGTTATGGTATTATATCGATCAACTAGCGCAAGTAATTTGAACAGAGTGCAGCAGCAGCAGTCAAAGATACTTCGTATAATCAGATCCGCGCCATTCTACGTTTCTAATCTAACCCTGCATAATGATTTGAATATTTCATTCGTTCAGGATGTTTACATCAGCCAGTACGAGAAATTATTTAACAAATTCAAACATAGCAGTAATCTCAATATTTTCAGAATGCACTCATTAGAACTTCCAGGCAATCCAGCTAGGAGACTGAAAAGGAAGTGGTGCCGGAATGCTCTCCCGATTACTTACGGAATTATCCTGATCGTTACATTTCTTTACATTTCTTTGCTATATTACATTAATTCAATACTTCTAAATGGCGTTCTTTAATCAATATTTATCTCACATATTACTATCTTAATTATTATCCATACTTATTATTTTATTATATCGCAATCTAATGTCTCACTGGAGTCGTTAATTTGATACCCCTAATTTATGGTGATCACCGTTGTTTATCGTTCTTGTTACTGGTACAATGTAAAAAAAAAAAACAAAAAAAGTTGATAAATAACTTTGGGACTTACGCTCTCTTCTTTAAAGATTCACGAGGAAGTCGGGTAAGGAAAAAACGTACGTACTAAAATCCGAAATTCTGATTTATTCGCACCTTGAAGACGGAGAAAAACGTGCAGTTACTAAAAAAAAAAAAAAAAATGGAGTAGTGACTTTATTGAAGCGGAAGATTGTAGGTACAAAAAAAACATTGCAAACCGGGTTAGTCTATTTTCGTGTGAATTTTAATTTTCCTTAACTAATTAACGCGAAAAAAATTATTATTCGTCAACGAACGCATAAAATTATATTTAAATTACTTGGATATAATTCTCTTATAACTAATTTGATTATTGTATGTAATGATTTTTCTCAAAAATTAATATTTTTCTACGTAATTATTCAACGTTAAATTCCTAGTGGCGCCTGTAATTATTATCACCGAATTATCATCACACTGAAAGTGTCACGAAGATTATTTACGCCGTCAGAAAGATAAAATATAGAAGTAGGGAATACTTAAAAGAGAAACAAATAAAGAGTGACAAAGGATAGAAGAAAAAAAGAGAAGGGAGAATATTTAAAAAAAGAAACAGAGAAAAATAAAATTACGTTATACTAGGAAAACCCGAGCAGAAAAGTTCGAAATACGCATTAGGGTGCTCGTATAATATATGTACATATGTGTGTTTGTAAGTGTACATAATAGTATGTAATTATTTCTGTTTATATCTGTAAACAAATCAACTTTTCTTTTATGAAAGAAAAACTGGCGAGTGCAAAAGATGAGTTCAAACGGAAATGCGACACACTTTCCAAGGAAATAAATATTCGAATACCTAAATGAAATAATGAAAACATAATGTTACCGATTATCGTTTTTTGGGCCTGATGTTATTATGAAAACGACGTCCTAACTATAGTTCACCAGTCTATTCTAGACAACCAATACCGCCTGATGGAGACTAAATCCAGTTATTGGTCTTAATCGATCAACATAGCGTATCCGTGGTCTTCCTATTAATATTTCCCGGTTGATTTTGCTAGTCCAAGATGTTGAGGAGTCTCCGCCTCATTATTTCATACAGGCTTAATTTGATATCCATCGAGCAGCTTCCGTTATTAGCGATCACTGACTCGAGTTAGATGAAACTGTCCACTACTTCGAAACTACTAACTTCTTTATACGTTTCGTTCTCATTCCTATCGGACTTTTGTTCTACTCCTGTTAATACTCAATCCGTATTCCACACATTCTTACTGTAATCTTCGCACGATACTCTCTAGTTTCTACTCCGAGCTGTTTACAATAACAGAGGTATCGTCCGTATACCTCTGATTAGTAATTACTCTTCCTCTTATCGAAACTCCGTCTTTCCAGTGGTTAAATATTGTTCTAAATTACGTATATATATATATTAAATAATAAAGGAGAGATTATACGGTCTCCTGTATTACTCCACTTTTCACTTTGAATCCGTCGGATACTATTTTATTCGTTCGAATCGTGGCCGGCTCTCGTATAATTGTCGAATTATATTAGATGTTTAGGAGTTCATACAACTCCTATACCGATAGTAGAATTAAATTCGGCCAAAGCTCGCGCACACGACCAGATTAGGATAAAAGTTGTAAAGGTTATAAAGGATAGAATTGTGATAATAATCGCGAGACTGAACGTGAAAGCACGACGCAAAAAAGTAAATTACCGGCCGAATTAAAAATATCCGCGGGAATATCGATTAAAAAGGAAGTCGTAATAATTATATTAAAAAGAAAGTTGTAATAATTACATTAGGAAGTCGCAATAATTACTGCGACCATCGAATTTTTTTAGCCATAATAATGGAAAAATATATTTCGATTAAACCGGCGAAGTACATAGAGGAAGATAAAATAATAGATAAAGTTATTCCGAAGAAGTAAAACGACACTCTAGTGACTTTAAATAGGACCGAAACTTTTAAATGAGAAATAAAGTTTCGGGTAACGTATACAGACTTTACAAAAAAACATTCGACATAAATTAACAATAATAATAATAATAAACGAACTAAATAAAAATAAAAAGAGAAATATTGAAAAATGGTTGGAGAGTTATTTGAAAGGAAGAAATAAGCGTACAAAGTGAATATCGTCGATATAAAATTATGAATAGAACTTAGGGAATAGTACCAACTTGTTCATAATGTGTATAAACTTTTTTTATCAAAAATAGTAAGAAATAGGCCGATGATTTGACTATAACGACACGTGCACAAAAATATTGAAGCAGCTGAAAAATGTATTCAAAATAACCTAATATAGTAAATGGACGTACAACCATAATTTAGTTGTTTTTTTTTTTTTATGATCGTAATTATAATCCCAGTCTAGTGACGTTTTGTACAGATTTTTCGTGATTTTTTTCTATAATTATTCCTGTAGATGTCGTTACCATCGCTTCCTTTACGCATCTTAGCTTCTATTATCGTTTAATCGTACCTGTTGCGGTTGAGCGTATTTTAACTTTATACACTATTATTATTTATTAAATTAATTATAATTGTTTATATTCAGTAAATGAGTATAATAAAAAATGATAATGACGACGATGAACATATATTATTATTATTATTTACAGTGGCGGCTCGTGCATAGGGGCTACAAGGCTGCAGCCCCACCTACAAAATTACCAGTATAATTTTTTTTCATACTCAAAAATCAATTAAAATTATCCAAAATTTTGAAATTTCGTTTAAAAAAGTATTTTTTCCCTTTGGATGCTCATTCTAGAATGTTGGTGAGGGCTACGTATGATGCAGTTCTTGTTGGCACGTTTAGGAAACATAAAAAACGTGGTTCCGCGAGAAAACGATGTTAAAGGCGCATGCGCAGTGGTTTCTTTTTAACAGCGTTCGGGCTGCACAAAAATTAGCCCAATACAGCTCTCGTTCACGTGTTTAGGAAACATAAAGTAACAGAACCGGACGATGGTAAAGGCGCATGCGCAATAGTTCTTTTTTTGCCCGCGTTCGGGCTGCATAGGCTTGTATTTCAAGATTAATATTCCAACTGCAGAATAAAAAGTTGACGCGCGCGTTCTTCTATTATTGTTGCTCATTTACTTATGTTTTATTGATTGAATAAGTATATTTATTTATAAGGATTTTATTACTTCGATTGTTTTGGTAGAAAGGCTAACTTTAATTATGGCTGGAAATAGCGATTTTCGTGAAAGTGAATTGAATTCGGTTTCGTGTTTGCTGAATAACAGATTTTCACGGTTATCGTTTGCAGAAAAGTGTAACGTTAAGGCTCGTGGGAGGCCGACTCTGCAATTGAATATTATACAAACGTCATCTCGAAACGATACTTTTGAAAGAAAATTTAAAGCGGATATTTATTCAAAATGTGACTGGCTTTGCGGTTGTGAAATTAAAAACGCTTTCTTTTGTTTTCCTTGTCTACTTTTTGGCGGTGAAATTTCTTGGACTCAAACTGGTGTAGTAGACTTGAAACATTTGAATGAAAAATTCAAGAAACACAAAAATTCAGCAGAACATATAAAAAATTCGATAGATTTTGGTATGCTGGGAAAAATTAATATCGCGACACAGGTAAGCGAAGCGTATAAATTAAATATCAGAAAGTTCAATGAAAAAGTCAAAAAGAATAGGGATATTTTATCAAAAATCATCGACTGCTTGATATTTTGCAGTAAATTTGAACTTCCGCTATAAGGACATAATGAAAAAGCGGATTCCGATAATCCTGGTATTTTTCGAGGACTATTTCGCAGAGAAATTGGATGAAAATTTGAAAGTGCATTTTGAAAATTCTACAGTGTTTAAAGCTAACTCAAAAACAATTCAAAATGAATTTTGTTGGATTGTATGTTAGACATTTGTCGAACTGAAATTTCGAATGAAATTGAACAAGATAGAGAAGTATGCATCTTTTTTAGTAGCTTGTCAGGAATTCCAGCATTTTTTTCGCATTCTTCTCAGAGATTAGCTGAGCTTGAAAATTGTATGTCAAGAAGAATTCCACGTGGTTCCAATACAAGATGGAATTTCAATTCAAGAGTCGTAAATACAGTTTTTGAAAACATTGAACAGCTGAAAGAATGTTTCGAAAAATTGCAGAATTCAAATAATACCCAAACGGTTAATGAAGCATCCGGTCTTCTGTGTCTTCTCAATGACAACAACTTTATATTTTGGCTTGGCGTCTTCCATCCTATTATGCCACACGTTGATTTACTATACGATGCATTTCAAAATCGAAACATTAATTCTTCGAGCGCTTTTTCATCACTGGAAAATTTTTATCGCGCAATTTCTTTAATCAGAGAAATGAATTTCGAAAACTTGGTGTCCACAAATACTGATTCTATGCCCGTATCTCGTAAGAGGAAATGTGATGAAAATCGAAACGCCGCTGTCAAAGAAGTTTGTGACACAATATGTATGCAATCTAGGGTTAGATTCGAATTTATTGGTCATCTATCTGCAGGAAAGTTGCTGTTACAAGAGAAATTTGAAACGTACTGCAGGCAATTTCCTTCTCAAGAATTTAACGAAACTTGCCAGGCATATCCCATGCTAAATAAAAATCGTTTGCAAACTGAACTTTCTGTTCTATACAAAAGAAATTCAGAATTTTCCCTTGAATCGGGAGTTGCGCAACTCCACCAATTGTTTCGAAACACCGGTATTTACAAAACACTCGGCGAAGTATATGTTTTGATGAAAATTTTGTTAACGTCTCCTATGACAACTGCTGAAGCGGAAAGGTGCTTTTCTTCCTTGAAAAGAATTAAAACATATTTACGGAGTACAATGCTGGAAGACAGAGTTTCTGCGCTTGCCATGATAATCTTGCACCACGCGCTTGAGCGGATTTTTTCCGCATTTCACACTTTTTTAATTGCCGTTTGACGAGTATGAGTAGGAGGGGCAAAAAGAGCATTGTTATTCCTCAACTGACAGTCTAGAGGTAAGGTCACACTATTATCGCTTTAACCGGATGTGAACTCGTTGCATAATTCAGTTGTAAATGTGAAGTGTTTTGGAATTATAGTGTTTACGGAACATTTCCACCACGCGCAAAATATGTATGTACATTGTTTCTTATCTTTCATCTTTTGTTTTCGGTTCAATTTTATTGATGTTTATGTTTTAGTTTTTCCCTTTTTTGATCATTCATCTCAAAGACAACTGTGCTACATGTGTCCAACTCACAAAAATTCTAAGACAAAGGTTTCCTGTAGCACTTGTCAACGATTAGTCTGTCGAAGTCACAGCCAACATAAAGTCACCTGTCAGAACTGTCAAGAAGAAGACTATGTTGATGAAGACGACTACTGAAAGTACCTAGATGATGATTATCACTTTTTTTTATTTCAATGAAAAATATGCTCATCTCTTTTCTGTTTGTTAAAATTACATAAGAATTTTGCAATTCAACATTACAATTAAGAACTTTTTTAATTCAAAATTACAATAATGAATTATTAAAATTATTTGAGAATTTTTTCGAATCTTTGAAAATTTTCTCCTTCCCCGGTTAGTCTTATTTTTTAACTATGTGTACTGAATATTCTGTAATATATACCTTTAAAATGTTGCTATATTCTGATACGTTGTAAAGTTATGTTTGATTTATTTGACGTTATCTATGTTTCAACAACTATGTAGGTGTCTACTTGTATTTAAAATGTCTATTAAGACAACCTTTTTGTTGATTACCATTTTTTCCATTCAACTTGGACATCCACAATTTAAAAAATGAACATATCGTGTGAAATACAAGCTAAACATTTGAAAAATCAGGGTGCGGGAATATTCCGTTCACGCACAAAAAGTTGGTTCCAAATTTACGCGCGTGGTGCAGGGATAAGTATTGAGAAAACTCTTATCGATACAATTCCTAACTTCCACAGCAAGGTAACTGACCGGTTCGCGAAAATGAAAAACCGTCGTATGGACTTGATATACAAATAAATTTTGAAGCAAGTGCTTTGAAATTACACATTTTTTAAAATTTTCTTAGAATGGCCGATTCTAAATTTTATTTTTGTTTAGAAAATTTAGAATTTTAAGTTTTTATGAAATGGTACCCAGCTGTAGGTTTTTTATTTTAAAAAAATTTCAACTAGGTAAAACTTTCAGCCCCTCCACTTCGAAAACCCACGAGCCGCCACTGATTATTTATATTCTTATATTTTTAATGTCAGGCGTATATGCATATTACTGATACGTGTTTTAATGTGTGTAAGTATGTGTATGCTCATTAAATATTTCTTCATTAGTTTCAGTAATTCTGGCATATTTTTTCGCATGAATGTACATATATATATACATATATATATATATATATATATATATATATATATATACACATATATATATATATATATATATATATATATATATATATATATATATATATAAGTAAATTATAACCATTATTATAAATATGTTTTTAGTACTGTAAACTGTTGTTTTATTTACATAATACAAATATATATGGAGAAGAAATAAATTAAATTTAAAATGAAATTATAATTATTATCATTAATTGCTAGAATGCACGAATCTTATTCTCCTCTTAATACTTAGCAATTTATAATCCACTTTTGGATTACCGACTAACATATTACTAAGGAAGACGAAAACTATCGCTATCCAATTTCATTTAATAACAAACCATTTTGAAACCTTCCGAAGATACATTTATCTACCTATCGCTGTTGGCCTTAAAATGTAGTACCAGATTCTCTAATACGCTTCCTTAAATTTTCGCGTATAGATTTGTTAAATGTATGCGAACGATATGCACGAATTTCCCTAGAATTATCTAGATTATACGTCGGTGACGGTTAGAATTTCAGCGCTTAACGTATATTTATTATTTATTTATTTACGCTACGGTTCACATAACGGCTAATGCCAATTACAATGCGAACACTAGAATTAAATAATTGACTACAATTATACAAATCAACAAAAAAGAATAAAAAATATGTATATATCCACATATACACAATATACACATATACATATATACACATATATAAAACATTTATACCAATTGCACACACAACAAAACATAAACACATTCACTCGCGATAAATATACATAAAGGGAAAAATAAACAAAAGTGTCCACATATACACACACTTACTACACTGGAAAAAGCGTACATGATTCTACATATGAACACGAATACATGTGTACACCAGTACATTTCAAATAAATTTGCGCATACGTATTACAACAATTTAAAATTACAAAATCAATTAACAAGCTATCCACGAACCAACGCCAACATCCTACTTACAGTAATAACGAGTACACAGAGTCGAAGTTTAAACCGAGGAATCATATAAGTCTCTGTTTTATCCGAACGCGGATGATTTTTAAGTAACAAATTATAAATACGGAAAGTAGACACCAAAGGTGAATTAAAGCGAATATTACTACGTGCACGCGGTTGGAAGTAACAGCGGTTCACTCTGGTATTCATCCTGGGCACTACGTAACCAATTTGCCAAATCAAATATTCATCCTTCACACGACCATTGCACAAATTATGTAAAAACTTTAACTTAGAAATTTTACGTCTTTTATAGCACCACATCGCATAAGAGATCACTATCCATGTGATAAGGATAATAACTCATTATACGAAAAAATAAACAAAAACCTACTCTGAATCCTTTCCACATCTGTTATATACTTACTGTAAGATGTATCACAAATTATGGAACAATACTCTGAGAACGAACAAGAGTTTTATATAGAGCATTTAATGTTCTCGGATCACTGAATAAATTCGAGTTTCTTAATACGAACCCAAGAATTGAGTTAGTCTGTCGAGTAATATGATTTATGTGCACCGAGAAACTCAAAGTTATATCAAGGTATACTCCGAGATCACGAACATAAACGACCCTATTCACAGTGTTATTATGAAGACTGTAATGTAACTTCATTTATATGACGACCAAAACATAATGTAACACATTTAGTATAATTGATGGAGCGCCCATTCCGCCTACACCACATAGTAAGGTTAACCAAGTCTGTCTGAAGAGCTAAGCAATCAGACAATGAACTGGCCTATAAACTTTCAAGTCATCTGCGAATAATAGAAATTTAGAATTTAAGCTAGCGCCTATATCTCGTTAATAAAAGTAATAAATAATAGAGGTGCGAAATTAGATCCTTGAGGAACACCAGAAACTGGAGTATACTCATACGAGCAATAACCATTGTAACGTACATAACATATGTCTTAGATGTTAAATACGAACGAAAAAGATAAATATACTCATTAGACAAACCGTAAAGCTTAAAAGACAGAGTAACTGACCTTATAAAAAAAAATCTGTATAAACACTATCTACCTGAATCCCCCAATCTATCCACCTCAGTTAACTGATTAACGTAAGTAATTAAATTGGTTGCTATTGATTTATGGTAATCTGAACCCATGCTGATGAGAAATGAGTCTGTTATCTAGGAATCTACTTAATGTATTGTGTAGAATAGTTTCAAGAATTTTAAGACAGAATTGCAATAGGACGGTAGTTTTCAACTGTCAGCTTATTACCAGATTTGAATATAGGTGTTATTCTTGCTGTTTTCAAAACGGGGTTGGCCATGCGGTTGTTTTAATGATTATAAATAAAAAAATTAAAGGCCGTTCAAGACTGTTTAAGCACGATTTGAAGAAAAATGGTAATAAACCATCGGGTCCTATGTAAGATTTAGACTTTAAACAGCATCTCGATACTCATCAATCGTGACAGAATTAAGTTTTAAATACCTATCGTCATTGTTCATGTAATAATTTCCTGCCACTTCACTATCGAAATTTTCATGTAGCGAAGTACTCAGCAAAGCTGTCAGATATCATCTTTCCGGATTTTAATCTAATATGCACAAACGTGCGTTTAATTCGCCCAGTCGCCATCCATATAAGGAATAGTCTTCATCTGCAGATGGGCTTAACTGTTGTAGGTATTCTGCAAATGTTTTACATTTAATGTTTTTAATCAAGCGACGTAGTTGATTACTAGTCTTATTAAAGATATTCTTATCACGACGACTACGAGCTATCTTATTTCGAATTATTAACGGCTATTTTATTTCTCGATTACTATTTGTTGTCGCTATATTGCAGTAGCTAACGTAGCTGATTCGATTTTATCAAATGGCAAGTTTGCGATTCTATCTCACATATAGACTTTAAACATATTTTAAGATCGATTCGTTTATCTAATTGTTTTATCCCAGTTTCTATAACGGCTGGTAAGTGCTTTTTTTCTTCTTCTGTATAATTGTTGTATTGATTGTACGCAGTATGATCTGAAGACAAATCAATGACGTTTTCTACTGCTAGATAATTTGTGGACAGTCCTTTGATAATGAAAAAGTCTATAAAATATCTGGCGTTTTACGCCAATCCGTGGGCTAGTATGTTGGTTTTAGCACGCGGTTTGCTTTATAGCAGTGTTATCAACTGTTCTATTAAAAAAACGAAACCATTCGTTTTTTCAAGGTCACCCTATATATATATATATATATATATATATAAATAATAAAAATAGCATTAGCTTTTCGTGTCAGATTAGTGAACAACATGTCTTTCCAGTAACTGACCTTCGTTTCTACAGTACGTTTTTTTGTATATTTGATGCGAAACGCGTTCGAATTAATCTAAAGGTATTTAGGTGGAAGTACCATACGCGAAATATATATCTCTCTTTTTACCTTCTCGGATGATTTACTATCCTATACGGAATGTATTTGAAAAACGTTATTAACAGTCTTGAAGTATTTCATACACCGAAGATTTAGAATTTTCTATCGCAAATTAATAATCCGAATGAAAAGATTCAAAAAATTATCTTATATACATCCGTTAAAATGTTAAAATTAACGAATCCATTCATTGTATTCCTTTATCAGCGTCGAAATGCCGTGTTTACATCCCTTAATTCGTAAAAAATGTCTAATAACATCGAATTTTATATTTTACAGTATTCGAAAATGTACACCGTCCGTGTCGACATTTTGACGAATATTTTCTCATCCTTTACTAGAAATATATTTTCCAAATTTAAACGATAGATGGCGGAACATGCATTCTACATAATTTTTTTTAACGGGTTTTTAATTCTTTTATCTTTGATTTTTAATTAATTTCCGTGTAAATGTTTCTTAATTTCGTGCGCGTGCAATTCCCCGCGTGATATAATTTTCCTGTTTAATTTCGTTTCTTTATTTATTAATCTTTAGTTTTAATATTAATTCAGGTTTTTCGGGTTGCTTTATATATATATATATATCTATATATATATATATATATATATATATATATATATATATATATATATATATATATATATATATATATAATCATTCTTTAATAAGAAATTCACTCATTGCTTGACCGATATAGAAGTTTATTTAAGCAGAGTTGCAGCGTTTCTGATATCACTACATGGTAAGAAAATAACCAAATCATCTCCGAATGGTGATGCTCTTACTGGTGGTACTATCTCACTTAAGATATCGTTTATGGCAATAATGAATAGCATTTGACTAGGGACAGCACTTTGCGAAACACCATTCTGTAGTGTTCGTGGAGTGGATAAAGTACTTGAGGAAACTGATAATGTTCGTTGAGATTCTACTTCGAAAATTCCAGTGGTACAGCGAGGTCGTAATCTCGTGTGTCTAGATCGTATCAAAAGTCCTGGATATATCTAAGAAGAGCGCTAATAAGTGATGAATATTATTAACGACCGAATTTGATATTTCACTGTGGAGGTAAATAGCTTGATCAATTGTTGAGCGAACTAGAAGAAATGTGCACTGTTTACGCTTATTAGTTGTTGATGTTCTAACTCCCACATCAGGCAGCCTGCTCTGAGTTTGTCTAGCACTGACGTCAGAGAAATAGATCAATAGGAATCTACGGTTGAAGGATTTTTGCCGGATTATGAGTAAAATAATTTATTATCTCTTATCATTTACTCGTTAAATTATTTACAACTGGAAAATCTAGTAACTCATAATGCAACAAGCGAACTAGTAAACTAGTAAAGTCTGTGCCGATTTATTCAAAAACTATACAATTTATTTTAATGGACATTCTGATGTGACGTTTCAGTATATAACGATTTTTCGAAATAATTTTTAACTCTCAAACGGTAATATAACTTTTCCCTCGATAAAAACGGTACACTCCGTAAATTGTCATTAATTAAAAAGTATATAAAGTCAATTTTGGAAAAACCGAATAAATACGATTAAAAATGTACATAATAGTATTTCTCTAAATAGCTAACCCTTACCACGTTTTTAAAAAATAAAAGACTTGCCGGTAAAAATTTTCGCCCAAAATATTACGTTCATATACAACATTTGTTTTCAAAGAAAAAATTGAACGATTTAAAAATTGTTTCAATAGAAACGAATTAAACTTTTGATAATTATTTACACTCACGGTGAACATTTTGTCAACTTTCAGTGGATAAAACCATCTGTTGTTTACAATAATAATAATTATTATTATCACAGTAAAGAATTTTAAAATTTTTTTCTTCAAAGCATATTTTTTTTATTTTTTTACTTTTTTTTTTTTTTATTTAAAAACAAAACTAAAATAAAACAAGAAAATTATTTTTTTTTCCGTTTTATTTGTTTTCTGTTTTCTCTATGTACAGTAGCGAGTCTAAGAGCGCGGTCAGCAAATTTAAATTTTGTTAAACAAGCTTAGCCAGAAAGGATAAGACGGATGGGGAATCTTGGCCCAGAATTGATGAATTATTTAAGGAAGGAGAATTTGGGATTTTGGGATATTCTGTTAAGAGGTGGTGAATTGTAATTTGGACTTCACATATATCACAGGTGGGTGGGACTAGTTTTTGGAATATGTGTCCGTGTGTAAGTTGCGTACGACCGATCCGGAGGCGACACAGCACCACCTGATCCCTTCGGTATGCAGGTTGAAACTTCCATTCTCGAATTGACGGTTTTATTGTATGTAGGTGTGATGTACTCTGTTGGTCCGCCGTCCGTCTTTTTTCCCCACAACAAACAAAATAGGCCCTTGGTTGCTTCCTTGATATCGATGAGTGGGATCTTAATGCGCAGTGCTGGGCGCATTTTGGATACTTCTTTTGCTGCTAGATCGGCCACTTTCAATCAGTATTAGGCAATATTTGTAAGATAAACGAAATATTTTAATATAAAATTTAGGGGAAAGTTTTATTACAAATGAAGTTCTATATAGGATAGGTATCTACTATATTTTCTGTACACACATATATGTGTACAAATGTACTCGCGTGCATGTGATATGCAATATTTACGAATATAACGCCTTATTCGCATGAATATTTAAATATATACATATACATATTATTATACATATATATATATATATATATATATATATATATATATATATATGTACTTATACTCATATTTATATGTTCGCATATATGCAAAGGAGAATAATTATATAAGGGAGAATGATGGCGATGTGTGAATGAAAGAGGTAAGCAAGACTAAGCAACGATTTAATGTTGTCCATAATAGATACCTACTGCGCTATTATTTCCACTTAGTAAAATGATCTTTAAGTGGTTTGTACAGTTATACTACATATGCGACGCAAGATAAGAAAAACACAAAAAATAAAACGTATATATATATATATATATATATATATATATATATATATATATACACAAATATTTGTATATATATATTACGTGTTATACATAGATAATTCGATGTATATCCGTATTTGCATTATATACATAAATATATACAAGATAAACATATATTTATAAATATACACGTGTATATATATATATATATATATATATATATATATATATATATATATATATATATATATAGTGGACTGTAACAAAAATTTACGAGGCAATTTTCGGGCTCTCGAGTGCAATTTTATAACTACCATATCGGTTTAGTAGTAGGCGAATTAAGGTTAGACCCGAGTTCAGATGATACGAATTTACGACTATGTAGGAAAATTCTATTATTATTATTATCATCGTTATTATATACGATCATTATCATTACTATTATTACTACTAGCAGTCCGATTAAGGATATGGCGACAATTTGTGTATTAAACTGAAATTAAACCCGGTGACGACAACGAACAGAATTATACTTTGAATATGTAGGAAGAGAATTGTAACTGGATTTCGCCCGGGTGTTGGTTGAAATTTGCTTCTTTGCGGTTGTCGTTAAAAGATAATAATTTTCGATTTTCTCCGTTGAACCTCGACGTATCGAATTATTCAATACGATCAGATTAGAACGCATCAAATAGTAAACGCAGACAGCCCGACTTATAGAACTTGGATATATTATACCTAATGGCGCAAACCACTATCGTAATTAGTCTCAAATATGTACATACATATATATATATATATACATATGTATCTTCTTCTTCTTCTTCATGTATCTTACGCATTACTGCGCGTTGACGTCGTAGCATTGATATTTGTATTTTCGGCAGCCCACATTAGCTTTTCAATACTTTCAAGCCCGCCCATTGCTTTATATTTTGTAACCATGTCGTTTTCTTTCTTCCGGGTTCTCTCCGACCCTCTATTCTTCCTTGAATTATTATCTTTAACCGCTCATATCCTCTAATTATATGACAAAAATAACTTACTTTTCGTTTCTTTATTTCTTCTACCAGATATCTTTCTGTATCTCTTCAATATTTCCATATCCCAAGGAATACGTAACATTTTACGGTGGAGCCACATTTCACACGCTGCTAGATATTTGAAAGACTTGGCTGTGTATGTTACAGCCTCTGCTCCATATAATAGAACGGCATTAACATAACACTTCAGCATTTTTTGTTTGATTTTTATATTGATTGCTCGATTAGTTAATAAAGTGCTTAGTCTTTGAAAAGCTATTTTTGCATATATAATTCTGCGTCTGATTTCTGTCTCCGAGTCTACCACCCTGTTTGTTATAATCCAGGTATTTAAATTTTTGTACCTGCTTGATTTCGTTGCCGTTAATTAATATTTTTGTTAACAGTATCATCATAAATTTTGTTTTTCTTTCATCGATGATGAGAGTCTACTCCTGCTCGGTTTACTCTATCTACTATTTCCTGAAGATCTCGTATCGATTCCGCCATTAGGACAGTATAATCTGCATATCTTAAGTTGTTTATATATTTATAATTAATTTGAATTCTTTTTTCTATTTCCCCCAACGTCTGTTTAAATACTTCATTTGAATAAACATTAAATAAAAGAAGCGACAGAATACAACCTTGTCGTACTCCTCTGTTTATTTCCACTGCCTCAGTCTCTCTTTTCCGTCTATTAATACGGTAGCTATTTGTTTCCAATATATTTTCTTAATTATTCTAAGATCAAAATCGTTAATCTTGCGTTTGTTCCAGAATTTCAATCAGTTTATCATGCCTTACTCTGTCGAAGGCCTTCTCGTAAGTATGTATAATTATATAAATATATGCGTTCGTTAATTCTCGTTTATAAATTATTAAACAACATTTAAAATCGTCACTTTCAAGACGCACACCTTATATATGTGTATATCATCATTATCATCACCGTCGTCTCAGTCCATTGTCGTACGAAAGGATGCGATGATACCGTTTACGAAATTTGCAATGCAATTCTCCTCCGACATTCTCTACTTGTTAACGCTTTAACTTAATCAATCCAACGTGTTGAACACGTTCCTTGTGAGCGTTTACCATTTACTTTCATCTTTAATTTTTGGTTGCAACGAAGTTTCTCGATTTATAATAAAGAAATACTCGCGTCGTGAAGTAATTATTGTACGCCGTCCGAGCAATTGGTAATGGCAACAGGGACCGCGTATATCGTAATGTATTTTTCCCTTTTTTCTTACTTTCTGTTTGGAAGGAAGCTAGAATAAAAGCACTGATGAGCAAACAACACGTGCGCCACCAAAATAAAGACATTCAAAGATTCTCCGAGGCGATTGTTACCAAGCGCGATATAGTTCTAAAGAAGCATAATTAAGAAAATTCGTACAAGAAGATTACAACCAGTAATGGAACTAGACGGTATGAATAATGGAGGATCGAGAATAAAGAAAGATCTTTCAGGCGCTGGGGAGGCGACAACTTAGCTATTCGGATAGCTGATGGAGAACGAAAAATCACCAGGGGAGTTCCGAGCGAAACTTTAAAAATGGACAACGGTTGTTAAAGGAAAATATACGATAGGTAGTCGGTCAAGGTGAGAAAAATTATGGACGCCATCTGAAATGAACGACTTCGCATAGACTAAAATCATATTCGAATACTTTGAAGGAAATCCGAAGAATAAAAAGAAAAAATGTGGTAAGATGTTATCCCAGGAAAGAAAAATACGGCAAAGCTTCAAGATGAGATAATATTGGAGGAGAAATAGAAAATAGTCGATGATTATTGTTTCTACGCGATCCATAGTAAGACAAAATCGAAAACAATAGCGCTTCGAGTTTCAGACTTTGCCGAGTTTTTCAGCTCTTCGTCTGTGTTCCTAAAAGGCTACGTCCCGATTTTAATCTTCCGTTAGCGAGTTGTCTATAGTTATGTAGTGTGTGGCGATCGTTGTTTGTTACTGTACTTTTTGCC
>CM065052.1:54130253-54202753 GCA_032883995.1 Coronaproctus castanopsis
CTGTTTATATTTATTTACACAAAATTACAGCGCAGATAATAACAAAACGCCAATTACAGCGTATATGCATTTAATATATATTTGTTCGTTTTAAAAATATTAGGGTGTTAAAGATGGACGCTCAGCCTACATTTCGATTTTTGATCTAAAAATTTTTACAAAGTCAAACATTGATGATATAAAATTAAAAACAACGAAAATCAATAAAACTAGAGCAAACATTTAAGTTGCAAGTTGCAAGTGGGAGGGCCTTCACTTTTTCTCAAATTTGGATTTTTAAATATCTCGAGGATGGAAAACCAACAACGGCACAAACTAGCACAAACGACACATAAATCTTTAGATAACAATTCTAAATGGATAGCTGAGGATGCAATTTTGACTCTCCTAATATTTTTAAAACGAAAGTAATAGCGACACATATATAAACGAAATACTAACAACACAAACCATTTGGAAATCAAAATTTAAAATGGAGGCTAGCATTTATCTAGCCCCCGTAACTTTTGTTTTAAATTCTCAATAACGGGAACGGCATTAACTGGCACAAACGAAGGACAAACGGCGTAACAATTTTCAGGTTAACGGGGTCTGGCGAAATGAACTTGTTACTGTTAGGGCAAATATTGGAGCACATTATTTTTAATTTGTGCGAGTAATATGCAACTGACCTAGTGACCAGTTAACACATGTGTTATGTCATCGTTATCATTAAATACTGAACTATTAAAATAATCACGGAGGTTTGAAATCAATACATTCATCTTCTTCCTCACAGTCAGTATGCTCGGTATTGCGACGACCTTAGATGTAATATATCTAATATCTTTCTTCGTCTATTCCTTGTTAGTCCAGTAAGAGACGTAATAGTATCTATCCATCGAGTCGGTGGTCTGTCTTTATTTCTGTTCTCTTCAATTTGCCCAAATTAGTAATCATAGTTTAAGACTATTAATATGTCAGTCAGAATCTTGCATTTATCCAGAATAATTTCGACGAAGGCATATTGGTTCATTTCTTTTTTTTTTAATCTAGTCAACCTGTTTTGTTTCTTAGAAGATTTCTCCTTTTATCTATATGTCTCTTTACGATAATTACTTATCTCCTTCCTCACTGAAATTCGGTTTTGTACGGTTAAATTTGAACACCTATAACATATAGTAACCGCTAAGCTTCGTTTAAATCAAAAAACATTCGGGGTAAAACTACTCCGTTTCGGTATCAACACCAGGGCGATACAAGACGATGGCATCACTACCCGGTAGAACATTGTCGTATAATAATAATAATAATAATAATAATTTTACACGAAATTAAAATAGAATAATGGTAAATAAAAAATAGTAATAATAATTAAAGATGGTCATGATAATTTATAGAAAAATAAAGTAACTAAAAAACTAGACATGCATAAATATACACAAGCATTGTAATATATATATATATATATCGCTTACATATAGGTTTGTAATATTTCACACAACTGTGTAAAATTACCACGCAAGTAGAAGGTCCTTAAAGTGTTAATTTCTTTAGTCATCTCAATATAACCTTCACAAAAATTTAGTGTCAGTATGTAAAACTCTTAATTAAATTTAAATCAGTCGCTTGTATGACGTAACGTTAATACTAAACTAAAAAAGGATTCCAGTTGGAAGAAAACATTTTCGTAAGATAATATTGAACTATATGTGTCAATATATTATGAAAATGTTTATTCTAA
The DNA here is from genome assembly GCA_032883995.1 of Coronaproctus castanopsis. NCBI lineage: Eukaryota > Metazoa > Arthropoda > Insecta > Hemiptera > Monophlebidae > Coronaproctus > Coronaproctus castanopsis. Next base: position 54,131,977 of record CM065052.1, read on the forward strand.
ACTTTATCATTATTGTAATCGATAATTAAGTAATTTATATAATTTTTTCCTAAGGCGGTTGGATTTGCTAATGGGCAAAACCACCATCTCCTGATACTTACCAACATAAAATCCAGTAGATAATTATTTAAATTAGTTCCTGGATTAGAGGGAAATAGAAAAAAAAAATTCCGAATATATACGTATATATACATTTTAATTTTTTATAATGTGGAATGTAGTGATTTTTTTATAAAAAATCAATTGAAAATTAGTTAAATCGCTAATATTTATTTTCTTAAAGAAAACACGAAGCTTTTCGACATTTACGCCATCAGATTTTTAATATTTATTTTCATTTTACTTGTAAAATTGTGTTTTTTAAAAAATTTTGCGTTCGTATATTTTTATATTTTATATTTTACTTCTGGACATCATACATCGCAACAGTTAACGAAAAATTTAAAATTCCAGCACAACTTTTACAGAATCCGGAAAATAGTATTGAAGAAAAAATAAATAAAAAAAAAACAAAATTAATAAACAAATATATCGGTATTAAATTTCAACAGATCAAAAAATAGACAGAAAAGAAGCAGACAGCATTTTTGGAGCATATTTTCACAATCACCATCGCATATTTTTAAGTAATTATATTTAATTTATATTTTTAAAATTATGATGTTTTAAAATGTTTCACTTGATAATGGCGTAAATGCCGAAAAGCTTTGTGTTTTCTTTAAGAAAATAAATATTAGTGATTTAACTAATTTTCAATTGATTTTTTGTATATATACATATTATATATATATATATATATATATATATATATATATATATATATATATATATATATATATATATATATATATATACAAGCATGATCACATCCTAACAATGACAATCTTAATGTCTAATTGCAGGGAATACAATACTGAACTGCACATGCAGTTCATCGATTATCAAAAAGCGTTCGATACTTGGACAGCCTTATAAGTGCTAGGAGAAAATAGAATAGATGATGAATACATTAACATAATGAGGAACATTTCGCCAACGATGCAAGTGCAACTGGAAGAAAAAGCGAGCAAAATAACATTAAAGCAAATCATCGGGGATACAATATTATATTTAGGTCATGTATTTACCACAGAGAGTCAGTGGTTGAAGAAGTAAAAAGATGAACGCACCTCTCGTGGATAGCTTTTAGAGGTGTTCAAGAAAAAAAAATGCACCCGACGGACTAAAAAAAAAAGCATATAAACAGTGCTTCCTTCCGGACATATGGAGCAGAAACATGGAGTTAGACGAAATATATAACTAAGAAATTTGCCGTAACTCAGAGAGCCCACGAAAGAGTAATGTTCGGAATTAAGATGTCCGACAGGAAAGTCAGCAGACTAAACTGTCGGTTGTGGTAGAACGTACAGCGTAGCCGAAATGTAATTGGGCAGGCCATGTGGCAAGAAGAAATGGAGGTGGACGAAACAAATAACGGAATCGCTACCGAGTGAAGGATATAGAAGTCTCGGTTGGCTGAACACAAAATGGCAGGATCATATAAAAAGATCAGCCGGTGTAAAGTGGATATAAGGGGCCGGTAATCGTCATAGATGGAAGAAAAAGGAAACACTTACATCCAGTAGTGGTTTGATATAAGCGTATGGTTATCGTGAGATATATATATTTTATCACTAAACGAGCAATTTTTGTACACACACACATATATATATATATATATATATATATATATATATATATATATATATAAATAGTTGGTTATCCCGGAAACTGCTCTAACAATTTCATTAAAAAAATTTTGTGTACATCTGTAATTTATTAAGTAATTAAAAATGTCCTGATACGGAAGTTGCGAATTTTAAAATTTTTGGGCTTCGCTCCGAAGTACAGCCAATAGTATTTCTAAAATTTCGAATTTTTCCCGTCATCATTTTCTCGATAGTTATCTAAATGAACGGTGAGTAAATTTCAGCTCGATCGTATTATAAGCGTTTGAATGTTATAATAAACTTAGAAATTTGTTTTTCATCGCGTATGTGTTAGTAAATATAATGAAAATTTCGATTGAAGGTACGGGTTTTTCTGGAAATTATTTTTTAAACGATGAAATAATTATTTTAATGAAAAAAATCCGATCGAAAAGTTCTAAAATTCTTTAAAAAAAAAACCATAAGGCTACCTTATAACACTTGTAAAAACTGAACTTTTGGTTATAACTCAGGAAATTTATGAAACGAAATTCTACACGTTTTGTGTATCGCGGTTATTAATATTACGCGATTCGTAGCGAAAAAACACGATTTTACAAAAACGAAATACCGAGCAAATTTTTCGGTCGCCCAGATACTATAACATACATTATTAAAATACGGAGCAGAAACATGGAGCTTCACAAAGGGAATAATCACGAAAATCCTGAAAACGAAAACAGTTCACGAAACGATAATACTAAACGTCATGTCGAAAGACATAAAAACCATTACTTGGATCAAGGAGCGGACACAATTGAATGGTGCAGTGGAGCGAATAGCAAAATTGAAATGGACGTGGGCTGGATACGACGGGTGTAGAGACGATGGTAGGTGGACAAAACATATCCTGCAATGGTGTCCATTGAATTCAGAATGGAAAAGAGGCAGACAAACAATACGGTGGCGAGATGACATTGTGAAAAATGCTGTTGGATCTGAATTGCACAAGAAATGTCTATGACATATCCACAACCAGTAGTGGGTTGATATAGGTGTAACATGTTATATATATATGTGGGTGTGTGTAAAATCAATGTTGGAAAATTTAACACTCGTAATTAATGTTATTAAGGATGATTTGAATTATATTATAAAAAGAACTCTTTGTTTAATGTATTCGTTCAAATTATACTATATATATTATATATATATATATATATATATATATATATATATATATATATATGTATGTATATTCAGCGGTGGTGTGATTGTTAGTTGAGAGGTTCAACTGCTAACTATCGATGGTAGAGATTCGATTCAAGCTCGCGGCGTAAAATATTTCTTCGTTATTTAACTTTTAATTATTACAGAAAGAATTGTCGCGCACCTCACTGCATATAGCGCCATATACGCGGGCATCTGCATTGCATGTAATTGGTACCTTGAGCGGTATCCTACTTTGTACACAAAAATAACCTAAAACAGGCTAGTCACGACGTTCGCCAACGAACAATATGACGATGATGATGTATATATATATTTATATACCTATATACTTGTAATGTACCTTTTGTTTTTTTTTTTGTTTAAGGATTTTTTTATGGACATGCCACGTTTACTGAGACAATACAGAATGCGGATCATTTTATTACGAGAACGTATTTTGTTTTATTTCATCGGCGAATAAAATCGTACCTAGAACTCTTCGGTTGTTTTGGAAAAAACAAATCGTATAAACTTACTTTCAACGATATTTTATTATTATTATTGTTCATTTTTTTTTTTTTTAACCCATTCCGAATAACCAGTGGGTCACGTTTATTAATCTTTTCTGTGTACATTGAATAATACGTGTGCTTAATAATAAATTATTAACTAACGAATATTAATGTGTGTAGATTGAATTGTAAACTTATAGATTAACACAGAAATTACTTAAAATTGGTTACATTATAAAGTAACGGTGATGATTAATCACCATTACCATTTACTATAACATGAAGATGAAACAAAGACATATTTACATTATTAAAATAAATATTATTAATAACAATACTAATATTTATATCCTAACTAATATTCAAACGTTAGTTACAAATATCGAATACACAATATAATTCTTACAATTAACTCATGAATTCAAAGTAAACATATATATATACATTTTTTTTTCTTTTTTTTTTTTTAAATCATTATCATAACTAATATTGGGATAACATTTGTATTACTTAATTAGTTAATATTATTACTTACTTGAAAATCACTACTATCATCGTAACAACTAATATTTATTAACAATTTGAGTAAGAAACTTGATCACTCTATTTTATAGTTAACTTTTCCCTCATTAAATCATGAAAAAAAAGTAGCATTCTGTCCGCATTATTTCTGTCTAAGATTAATGACGTGTTTGCGCATATATTATACTCATCCCTTAACTGTCTAAAACGTTTATATTCAAAAATTAGATGTTGCGCATTGTCAATGCTCATTGATCCGCAGACAAGACATTTCGGAGAGTTTACTAATTTAAATCGATGAAGGTACTCGATTTAAATTAGTATATTAAACAAACATTAGGAACCACACCGGCTATGATATTATTAAAAAATAAGGTTCGTAATGATATTAACAGTGTTTGGCAGTCACGCTGGGATGAGGATATCAATGGTAAACCTATCTCTTCTTTCCAAATATAATAAATAAACTTAAAATGAAAAATCTGAATATCACCTTTTTTAATGCACAAGTACTCTCGGGACATGGTAACTTCAGAGAGTACCTTCATCGATTTAAATTATTATTGTTATTATCATTATCATTATCATTATTATTATTATTATTATTATCATTATTATTATTATTATTATTATTGTCTATTTTAAATAAATCGTTTATTTTCGTAACTTTTTTTTTGTAATTAGGTGTTTGTTCTATTATGATTTAACATATTTTTTTATTTTAATGGGCGCCACCTACGTAATTATTGGAATACATTGAACAGCAGCAATTTACTACGTGTACGATTTAAATTAATATCGAGTTGTTCGGCGAACTCTTCTCAGCTGGATCCGTCAATTGCGCAATCTCCTTTTTAAAGTTTACATTCGCAATTGTAAACGCGTGTTGCTTCCTTTTTGGTGGGCATATGTATCGTTCGTATCCTCGTTTTCATTATAGATAAAAGCCCGGTGTACTTCGATGCTTTTAATCTGAGCTAATAATTAATTACTCCTTTTTTTTTTGTATCGAGATTTTCTGACGATTTCGAAAGAGATCAGATTCCCTTTTTAACAATTTGATTTTTCCGCTCGATGCAGCTTCGTTTTAATATTTTTTAGTAGCGATTGTCGCGCTTGTGACACGGACCTCTCGCAATAACTTTTATTATTCTCGTAATCTCGTCGAGGTAGACATCCATTTCTCTTATATGTGTGTGGATCACGCAAAGATTGCGTATTCAGCTACTGAGAATACAGAATACAGGTGGGGGTGGACGTTTGAAAATTTAGCGCAGAAGCCGCGCGTAGTTTGAAAAATTCATTGCCAAGCAAAATCCCCCCCTGAAATTAAATTTTATAAGACACGGAAGCGAATAACTCTAAAAAACACTAAAGTAAAAAAAATTAAAACCGAAGAAAAAAGGAAGCTTTATTTCATAATGATATACACATATAAACATAACAAGGGGTTCGTAAAGTTATTAAGTACCTTACTTAACAATTAACTGAAATAGTAATATTAAATTAAGAAAATCAATTAAACAAATGTTAGGCTACAGGAAAAAACAAAAACAAAAACCTGCAGGAAAATAAAGAAAATACGGTAAAAAAGACAAACAAAAATATACGAGATACATATGCACACGCATAAACGAGTACATACACGAGTACATACACGAGTACATACACGAGTACATACACATGTACATACACATGTACAATACACATGTACATACATATGCACTGGTATACCATATTAATCGCGCGAAATAAATAATTGGCATAAACGCGAAATTAAATGAGCAACTTATGCTTATTTGTACGATATTTATACACCTATGAGGTTCGGCACATGGTAAAATCGTTTATGAAATTAATTCGATATATTCTACACCTATCGTAAAACTTTTCCGATAATCAATCATTTACTATATATAACAATATAAGATATAACATGTTTAATTCGGAGTAGCGCATATCGGTAATTTTTGTATAAGTATAATTCTGCAACAGTGTTTTTGAATCAGTTGTAATTTTTTTTAGATGTACCGTTTGAAACTGATAGCCATAATATGCGTATATAATAATTTGTTATTAGTCGACAGATAAATACGATCGTCGATTAAAGATTATACAGATTGCTTTATTATCAATTACGCAATTAATATTATTATTATTATTATTAAAGGATAAACCGGAATCCAGGATGATGTCTAAATATCGAACTCGGTTTCTCGTCAGTGAATACTTTTTAGTCGATGTTAATTTCCGCTGAAGGAAATTGACGCCGCCTTGTGTGAAGAGTATAGCTTCAGTTTAATCGGTGTTTATTTTTAACCAACCGCCACCGACTATAAAACTCAAAAATACAGCTAGCGGCTTTTTGTAATCTGTTACTTCTGGTATTTGACCTGTATAATATTGAAAATACGTAAGAAGCGTCCTTAACATTAGCGCTTAAGCTAAAATTATAAGCGCGTAGAATAACGAAATATATAAAAGAAAAACTAATATTTAATACTGGGAAAAAATTACAAAATAAAAACTCAAAAACCTGCGCGATTGATTTCATTACGGAAAAATAACACGTTCATAAAAAAAAATGAAACAAATATATACATATATATTATAAAACACATACAACTATATATATATATATATATATATACAAAATGTATTCACATATACAATATATACAATATGAAGACACATAAGTACTTAGTAGAATCTAATCGTAAATGATAGATTCATCAAATGACGAGTATTTAGTCGCCGTTGTTTGCCCTTTTTATGAGACTCGTAATCATCTATATTATTTAGGACTGGTATATCTGATAATTTACAAGTTTCGTAAAATTGTTCAGATATTCTTAAAATCTCTTCTTGAATGTAAGGAAGGTTAAAGATATCACGCGTTGAAGATATCATAGCTTGATTTATTTAATTCCTTAAACAATGGTTTTTATATTTTTTGTAATTTCAGTATATTTGTCCTGCTGGTAGAGCATCATACAGGAGTAGCATATAATAATCTAGAATAATATATTTGCAAATAAGAAGTTTGTTTTTAATCGATAAGTGCGATTTTCTATTGAATATTGGACAAATTGGCGTATAATGCACCTACACCATATGGTAATTTGGGTACATCATTTATTATTAATATTAAAAATAGACACGGAATTATCAAAATATCAAACTATTGAATACAAAATTAAGCTTATTTATTATTTATATATATATATATATATATATATATATGAATATAATATATAAAAATAAATATGTGTAAACTCGTGTATAAGTATTCACTTGCTTGGTACTTATTATAAAAAAAGTCCGCTTTGTTTTTTTTTTAAATCTGTAGTGGAATGTATAAATTTACGCGGAAAGTAAAAACCCTTTTATATTACGCCCGACTGTGATGGGTCATGTTTATACGGATACATGTAATTGTGCAGACTCAAAGGGACAGACAGAGAGAAAAAGCGGACGTTAACGAGAGTAAACGGTTGATACGGATGCAACGAAGCGATTGTAGCGAATTAACTAACGAGGGACCGAAGATCAAAGTACTATTCGGTAATTAATTTTAAATTCAGAATTTGGGACATCCCGCATGAAAGCGATCAGTTTCGTTCGAACGCGTTTTACGTTATTCGAAACGATGGCTTATTATTACGAAATTCGCCTATCGATAACTTCTTTATTTTTTATTTTTTTTTTTATACATGCACCTGTTTTTTTTTTTTTAAACAATAAGCACGTTGACTGTTCGTGAAGTGAGTTAATGTGGGTAAAGAAGAGCATTTACTCCAACGAGTAACCTACTCTGGTATAATTGAAACATTTTTTTTTTCTTTAGAGTAGTGCATCCCTGCACTGTCTACGCATAAGGCGTCTTGGTGGATTATCTGGTAGAATGAGATTGTGCAGCTGTGTTACATGCGGATTGACATGATCTTTAAAATTTGTTGTTAAATCTGCTGTATCTAATTTTGTGAGATTATTCAACAGTTTGTACATGCAGATCATTGTGCAATGTCTCATTACTTACATAGTACGGAGCGTTACATATGACTCGAAGTGCTTTCGATTGGAATTGTTGAATTTTCATTACTTTTCGCCGATGAACCCCATAGTTCTATGCCGTATGTCCAGATCGGTGCTATTATTGTAAATTAAGAGCTTATTTTCCAGCGACATTTTACAGTTTCTACCAATTAGACAATAAAGTATATTTCATCGAATATTTAACTTCTTTTTAACATTGTAATATGAGGTGACCCGGTTAGCCTTTAGTCTAAGATTATGCCTAGGTATTTCACAGTCTGCTGCTGTTTTATGACACTCCCTTTGAATCGTAACGTTGGACAGACTTGTTTGTTTAATGTATACATGCACCGATTTACTTGGATTGATAATTTTGTACACCATTATCGATAACTAGCCTGTTGCCGTTAAAACGACACAAAAATATTCCAGCTGCGCAGACTAATACCGGTCGATAATATTTCTACTTTATATATCTTTTTTATTTTTTTACCAATTCGGCGAAGCGAGTCCAGTTTGCTTTATTCTTTACTTTTTATTGTTCCCGAATATCTAAATCCGGGATTATTTTCTCTATGTATACGGATTTAAATATAAACAAAATCGGAATATACGTAAAGAAAAGTGGCGAACCCATTACTCGGTTGTCTGCCTAATAGTAGGCGAGTTAAAAGGTTTCGGTTTTTCTTGTTTCTTTTTCCCCAAGAGAAATCGGCAATAATTTCTTATGTTTAGTCTATATTTATGTTCAATATTTTTCGCAAACAAGAATATTGGACCTTTTAAAAAATTTAATGGAATTAACGCTACTCAATGCGCGACAAAATTACATACGATTTCTCTTTAGGAGATTAAATATCGTCCGACTGCTTGTTCGACCGTAATAAGTAATACTCGGAATAAGTCGATATCCATAAGACGATCGAATATGGATTGAAATTTTTCATACGTAAATAAAATCACACTTCTAGGGAAAACTAATATAGAATGACCTAAAAAAGACGGTCGATTTTATTTTATATAGATGACCGCCATTTACATTCGTTCGGTCTTTAAAACATTTTCCAATACCATTGAATTTTTGAAATTTCTTCAGAAATCCGAGTTTTCAGGTCTATCTCGTGGATGTGTTTTCTAAATGCGGCTCTTAAAGTATCCATACCGAAAAAAATCGCGTAACTTTGAATTCTTTTCGAAACTTTGCACTGTCGTGATCGATTTTCGCCGAAAATAACAACGTTCCACGCAAAACGCGCGCTCTTTCTCGTCATAAGATACCACGATAACTGATACTGGACAAAAATGTAGAGCACGCGGTTTGCGTTGTATCAGCGTGTTACCAAATGCGCTATTCAAACAAAACCGTCCGTCTTCTCTTGATCGCCCTATACTTACTGTATTTCCTGTGTAATACTGCGGAATAATTGCGATCATCGGGAATAATGCCATGGGCATACTAGCCAGCATGGGGCAAGAGTGTAATCCCCCTTTGAAAACGGGGATAGAATTTTTTTTTACTAATAAACGAATGCCGCATTCCATTTTTGTATATATCACAGTCACCTGAAACTAAGGCTGTGCTGGAATTTTTTCTTCAGTCCGTTCGCGTCCGAGGTCGGTCATAAAAGAATTTCCAGGTTTAAAATTACGCGTGGAAGAGAAGGGTGCGTGCCTATGTGTGTGTAGAACGCATACATTATTGTTTTCTTGCAATTACTAATTTATGTAATTTTTGTTTTTTGCACTTGTCCAACTTGATTCGCGTTAATATATTATTTATTTATTTTTTTTTAATTTCAGCAATAACATTTTTAAAATATACCCTCTCGAAAATATGGATTTAGTGTTATATATTTAAAAAAAAAAATTAAAGGAAACGAAAATATCCCCTCATTTTCGTCAGAATCTTCGGCAACTTCTAAGCCAGATTTGGAGGCGATATTCACGTTGCAACCGTTCCATAAAAAAAAAAAAAAAAAAAACAGTGAGACAATACCTGCTGCTGACGTTTTCTAAAAATTTTATGTAGGAACGTATTTAAATGAAAAACCACGGATAGGCGAGTTAAAATTTGAAATTTTAATTAACTTTTGGAGACGAGATTATACAATCGGGAACGGAAATGGTGAGTGACACAGACGAAAGTGATAACGGCACAAACCAGCGCAAATAAAACGACACAAACCATTTCCAAATCAAAATTATAGAGGTTAGAATTTCCCCAGCCCCTCAACTTGTTTATTAAATATCTCGGTAACAAACGAAACTAACAAGGGCACAATCCGACGACACAAAAATTTGTGGTCAAAATTCGAAATGGGGGGCTGGAAAAATGGACTTTATACATTTCGTTACATCGGTTAAATTTTGAAGGAAAATCCACCGTATTTTGTTGTTATTTTTGACGGGAACGTAATCGCAGCGTACATTACAAGTCTATCATCAGTAATTTGCATTAACCTATTCAACGACCTGACATATCTATAGAAAAGAGCACCCGTCACCATAAAATGACATAAATCTCAACTCTCACTTGGAAAGTTTCAAATTCACTTCAATACATTCAGCATCTATTCTTATATAACGTATTACCGTGGCACATTCTGCGCACGCAGCCGTTAATAATAGATTATTTTTTCACACTAGGTTCTATCAATTTGCGATGAAATAGGCGATGTTTTATATTTACGATTGAAATCAAGAAAAGTGCAATAAAAATTATATACGAACATTAACACAGTTTCGGATTAATCAAGCTGGTATATAAATCCCGACTAAAGCGGATATTAATAAACATAATTTTTTTTGTTATATAGTTGAACACCAAATTCGTTTAAAACGTACAACTGATCAATTACACAATGTATCAATCGAACTTGATAACAGCGAGGACGAGTAATTTGTATTAGCGCCTTCAGTAAAATTTAGTACGAGGAAGGCGAAACTATCAAAATTTTAATGTAGCCTTTTTTCATCCTTAGTACGATACAAAACACGTCCTTTAAGGAAATTTATTCTATTTCAGAATTTCCTGAAATTAATTTTCCAAGGAGATAGCGAAGATGGCTTTAGGATTAGAACGAGACGTACTGATAAAATTAACCACGGTAGAAACGCTACAAACGAAGTAATCATACTTGGAAATCAATCGCTACTTCATATTAGGAAATGGTCGTTGTGCATAATATGCACTTTTCCGAAAGAAATAAATACGTTTCTTTTTAAATTTATATCGTTCAAGCTTAAAATTTTATTGAGAAGTAAATTTGATGTTTCAGAATTTTAAGTAATCGCAAAAACACAATTCGTCATTATATAGACAATTTTATTTTAATATATGATTTTTAAAAAATCAATAGATTCATATAGCGTCATCTAATGTTCAGATATGAAACGAACAAACAAATAGTTTATATACTTGCCGTCAGATAGCGCGCGACTAATCGGGAAAAATTATTAATTAAAATCGCGTTATCGTTCGATATTCTCTATTTTAAAAGTCGATAAAGATCTATATAATATTTCATCGAGTCATTTTTAGAAAATATTAAACGAATTAATGGAGTTTATAGTGAACACCAAATTGGTTTTAAAGAACGTCTGTTAGCTGATCGATTAAAAAAATGAATAGCGCGCAGAAGAAGAAAATTTTCACACAGTGATATTTTGTTTTTGTAGCGCGAGTATTTAATAAAAAATTTAGTACGATATTAAAATTCTGGCATAATTTATTTCCACTCTTTGTCCGATAAAAAAAAAAAAAAAACAGAATTTGATTCTCTGATATTCTGCTTCATTTGCATTCGGATTTTCAAGCTGCGATAACATTGTTAGAAAATTTTTTTCTATTTAAATCATGTTGTTAGGTAATATTGGAGTTACGTAAACTGCTTTCCACTCTGAAACCTTTATTATATTATTAGTCGTTGGTATACTAAAGATGTCTGTTTCTCGTTTTGATGCCTCCGCAATGCTGAGGTCCATCTGATTCGTTTATCTCGTGCTGCGTGAAATACATCTCGAATCAATGCTACGGCATATTATAAAATGGGTATTATAGATATTGAATTCCAAAAAGAGCTCTCAAAGAGAATAGAATAGAATAGAATAATATATTTTTTCATTTGATTTTACATAATATAAAAATTTATACAGTGGAGTACATATATAACAATCTCGACCGCATTACAAATAATAAATAGTTACTTAATCTATAATAATAAAGCTAAAAGTTAATAACACAGGAAAAGTGGAAAAACCTGCACAAAAGAAAAGATAAAAGATTAAAACTAGAAAAAATAAAGTATTAAGTAAGTAATAGTTAGTAGGAAAGTATTTGATTATAGATTAAAATTATCTTAAGAGTAATCTATCTTTAATACGACGATGTTTATAACGAGTATAGCGCATGCGGAGCAGCGCCATGTCGTAGTCTCCCACCACTGTGATCAGTTTGTTAGTATGCGCCTGACAGTTTTACAGATATAATTCGAAATGTAAGAGAGGTGCAATCTATAATGCATGTCTTTAATTCTGTGGTATCTAGTGGCGTTTAAGGAAATTCTGCAGCAGAACTGAAAACCAAACAGGACAGGCATAAGTTAATCTTGGACGAATAATGTATGTATATATATCAGTTTTTTGTTTAGGATAGTAAGGTGTGACCGACGGTAAAATATGGGAGAAAGCATACGAATAGCTTTATGAGTTTTGTCAATTATGTAATTAATATGGTTATTAAACGTTAAACGGCGATCCATAATGACTCCTAGATAACGTACTTCTTCATTCCAAAGAATTGTGTTACCATTGGATAATAATTTCGGCGGGTAGTGAGCCATGTCTCTTGGTAAATATTATGGCTTCTGTTTTATCAGTGTTAACTTTTAGTCTCCAGCGTTTATAATACTTAAAAATTGAGGACGCAGCTTTTTGTAGATTAATGGACTCGGGTCTATAAGAAGAACAATAAAGTGCTAGATCATCCGCGTAAAGTGCAGTATTAACTAATGATAATTTAGGTAGGTCATTGATTAGAATTAAAAAGAGGTAGGGCCTAAAATGCTACCTTGTGGAACCCCAGAGGTGTACATTCTAATAGAGGAATTATGAGTGAGGTGAGTTACATAAAATTTTCGATTACTTAAATATGACTTAATTTTATATAAAAATCAACGGATAATTGTATTGTAATAATTTATAAATAATTCCATTGTGCCACGCCGAATCAAAAGCTTTTTCCAAATCAAATAATAATAGTCCTGTATATTTATTTAAATTAAAGTTATCAGTGATATAGTCAGCAATTCTAGCAACTTGGTGTACAGTTGAATGACCAGGCCTAAAACCAAACTGCTGGTCTATAATAATATTATTTTTAGCTGCAAAATCCTGTAATCTAATTAAAATTACTTTTTCGAGAACTTTGCTAAGAGTACTTAGTAAGCTAATGAATCGGATATTATTTACATCGGAAATATCTTTTCCCGGTTTGGGTACGATGATAATTTTAGCAGTCCATGCTGAAGGGAAATGAGAAGTCATAAGAATGCCATTTATGGTTTTTGTTAAGAATAGCCTTACGAGGTAAATGTTTAATCATGATGGTAGTCAAATCATCAGTGCCGCAGGTTATTTTATTCTTTAAAGATTTAATACATTTGTTAACCTCAGTAGGCGTGGAAAGAGGTATCGGAACAGCATTATTTATATTTAGTAAAGAATTTTTTGACTTTTTTGTTAACTTTATAATAATGTGTACGACGAATTAGATATTATCGTATTGTGCACCGATGGTGGAAAAATGGGAAGCGAGTAGTTCTAATTTATCATTTAACTTATGCAGCATCTGATTAGTGACAGGGTTAATTAGAGGTGGGAGTATGGTGGTTTGTCTTGTAAGTTTTCTACTCGCTTTCCGAAGACTATTATTTTCAATCGATAGGTTTGATAAGAAAATATTCCATTGATTATTTTTCCAATTTTTGAGCAGAAATGTCGTGAATTTACCTAACAACACATAGGTAATTCTAACAGACTCGTACCGAGGCGTAAACTTATACTTGTTTTACGTTTGTAATAATTTTTAAGAGATATTATTCTAGAGATATAGTTTGGAATTATTTTGGTTGACCAATGAGTCTTATTTGTTATTTTGGGAATGTTAAGATCAGCTGCCTGCAAGATTAACAAAGTTAAATCGGCAATGGCTGAATCTATGACGTCGGGAGTAAAAAATGTTGTTGTAAATTGATATTGTTATTAATATACGTTCTGAATAGGTCCCAGTTAGCCTTTTTGTATATGAGGTGATTTTTACCCTGGGAACAACAGTAGTAGAAAAAATGATAGCGATGAATAGACCGTTTTTTTTTTTTATTTGCTTCGTAGCCAAAAAAAAGGGTTCGATCTAGTCTTTTCTCACTATTGGAACCAATAGGTGTACCATCGAAACTGATAGCGCTGATAAAAAACCTATATTCAAAACAGAAAGCGGTAATCAATTGATAAACATGGATTCTAAACCTATATATACATCATCAAAAGGTGTAAGACAAAAAGCGTCGTCACCAGTACTATATAATACGTATGCAGAAATGATAGTAAATCAAGCATCGGAAAATACAAAGGTGCAGTATCAATTCGAGGATGTAAACTGTAAATAATTAAGTGTGCGGATGATCTATTCAAGATGCTGAAAAAAAATCAACAATATTAAAGTTACCTTTAAATATTTCAGACAACTGAAGATGCGTCGTGTAGCCGAAAGATCATCGTACGAGTGCCCATTCAAACGAAAAAGTACGATAATATGTCAAAAAAAAAAAAACCGTGTCGCTTCTTAAACGAATTGTTAAAACATACGTTTGGCCGCGTTGAGATATGGACCGTGATAAGTGAAGATACAAAAAAAAAAAAATTGGAATAAAAACTTAGCGCCGGAGAAGATTATTGAAAATATCACGGGGCGACAAAGTTACAAATAAAAAAACATCTACAACACGTTAGAAGAAAGAAGAATGCGTTTGAAATAGATCGGATATGTCTTAAGACGTTCACACGGTTGTCACGCAAAAGTCAAAGAGAAAGACGAAGATTTTAATAACGGATAGCCATAAAGCGAGAAGACAAAACGTTCGTTAACCTAAAAAGAACAGCCAAGAATAGAGAAAAACCGAACAGTATTAAAAAACGATTTAGGGAATTTAATTAGATTTTCATAATTATAATTTCTCGATCCTCCAGACGATCGGTGGGTAGCGCTTTTACTTTAACTTCGTTAGTTAGCTTCTATAAGTTCGTAAATTAACGCGAATATCTCTTTGTTTCCGGATTTTTTCTGTCAATGAGATGTTAAGTACGAAAGTTTTTAGCCGATTACCTCGTTTCCGAATCGTAAAACGTTCCGGCCGAGCAATCTTTTATATCGCGTACGCGTGTCCGTCTTTTTCTATTCGTGTACCCTAACGTTCTATCTGATGACATGTATAAATTTTACTATCTTTCTCGTTAGCCTTACGAACGAATTAATAAAATTAAATATTATAAATAAGAATTAAAGGTAACTTTTAAATTGCTATAAACAGTCCGTTGAGAATTAAGTCCCTACTCACCGATGTACTTAATTTTCTCGTTAATAAATTTCTAATTTTATAAATCGTGCTTATCGTTCGTTTTATGATATTTCATAGAATCTAATATGTTTATCGCGTAATTCGACGTACACTGTTTAAATTATGGGACATTGTTCAAAATTTTACAACGACGTCGTCGAGAAAGACCTATACTAAAGAAATCGCAAATTCATCATTTTCTCATTCTTCAGATTCGGCCACTCCTACTTTCACCATCCGTCGGTTTTGTGTATTAATATTTTACAACCGAAAAATCCGGTAATTTTTCTCATCATTATCGTTTGTAGAAAGCGATATGATAATATGATATTTTCGAATTATGTTCATGTTAGTACCGAATCGGTTTTAATCGACTACTTCTCATCTTTCAATTTGTTATTTCTAGTCCGTGGGTATCTTTCATAATAATGTATATTATTTTATTATAATATATATTAAATAAATCCCGTTCGGGGTTGCAACGATTTATAACGTACTAAATAAAACCCAGCCGCGTAGAGTCGAAATTACGACGTACTAATAAACCGGATACTGTTACGGTGGGGCTAATTTATAACGTATTTAATTTAATTATTTTAATTTTAATTTTAGTTTCGATGTCCTCTCTTATTTATTTTATATCTACATCTCTCTTATTGATTAAAACTTAACGACTAGTTGGCTACACTTTTATTAGTACGAAATTAAATATATAAAAATTAATATATATATATATATAATACAACGTATAGTAAAAAAATAAACACAAAATTCATATATAAAAATTATTCAAAAATATATATTAATGCAAAGCAGAATTCGTACGACCTGTCGGCATATACCGTCGGAAGGAACTGTTGCAGTGCCGATCGAGGAGCCGTATATTATCAACTAAATACCGGTTGCTTTATCCGTAGGATGTCCTTGTTACTTTAATGATGTTAATGATGTTATACTATTATTAAAATGAGGATTATTTTTATTGTAATTATCTTATTTTATTACTTTTCGTTAATATTATAAAGTCTCTATTCGTTTTGCTTTTTTTTAATATATATATATATATATATATATATATATATATATATAATTATTTTATATAAACCAGAATAGAATTTTGACTAGATATTCGTTTTGCGAAATATTTCCAAAATTTAATTTTTACGATTGGAAATAACTAAACTTCTTTCAAACGCCATTATATGTTCTCGTATTTTATTACCATTATTATTATTATTATTAATGTTCTATCGAGGAATTTCGTGATTTGAGCCATGTTCGACGATCAAATACTATGTGAAACATCGTTCTTGTAGCAGATCGACCTTTGTCTATATATAATTTTTTACGTTCTTTTTGCTATTATGAATATTTTTATTAAATTATATTTTTTAATTATTATTATTTAATCTACACATGTGCCCTTTTAATCTTAAAACGTTATATAAAATAGTTTAGAGATATTTTTACGTTCGCTATAATAAATCTGTATAATTTTATTGACGAAATAATCATGCAACTGTTTTGTTACCTGCGTTATTATTCGCGAAGATAATAATTAATAAATTATCTTCATTTTTTTTGTAATAATATGACCGTAATTATCCGCTCTCGGTCTCGAACAATACACTCGCTAAATTTTTTATTTATTTATTTATTTATTTATTTTTTTTATGACTGCAATAACTCGGTCTAATAATTATTTTCCATTAATACATTTGCCAAGTTGACTTCAATCAACTGTGTCTTAGGTTCATCTATTTTGTTCACTACTCGATCGAGATACTTTTTAATATCTCAGTTAATTCGATTTTTTAAAATATTCAAAGATAAATGTCGAAATTTTAGCAAAAAAAAAATATATATATATAAGTAGTTATTATTCGAATATTCGCGAAGCCGAGATTAAAACTAAGCTTATATAGAAAGCGACGTTTTATATAGTAAAAAACAATTGTTCGCGTTTTAGATGTTAAAAAATTTCATTATCGGTAACAGCGCTATCTATTATCCGAATGTGAAAATATTTTCGTTTTAAACTCATTGTGATCTGAAGATTCAACAGGTTGATGACGTCGTTCACAACTTTGCAGTCAAACATGAACAGAGACTGCATGGTCACACAAATAAAGAAGCTATTCGATTACTGGATACTTCAAATGATGTGAGACGCCTTAAGCGAACACATCCAGTAGACCTAGTTCATAGATAAATAATAATTATAGTTTTATTGAACACGATTTTCATAATTAATATTTAGTTAGTATTAGTGGAAACTGATCACTGGATCAGCATACACAACATGTTAAACGATCAAAGTCACTAATTATTTAACCTATAGGTTAAGATTGTAGTTGTGTAACTGCCTTCCTAAAAGGCAGTATATTAAAAAAAAAAAAAAAAAAAATAGTTTTAATTAAGTATTCAACCGAATAGATGGCGATCAAACGAACCTATGCATTAAAAACGAAAGTATGCGAATTTGCGTTAATAAATTTTACGCTCCGTTTTACACGACATTTTCATTATATATTATATATATATATGTATGTGTGTGTATACATATACATGCGAGCGTGTGTACATAACGCGCACATAATTTATTCCCTGTAACGGTGATAATTTTCTAAAAAACGAGACCAAGTAATAAATTTTATGTAACTGTAAGTTTAAAAAACTAGTCGTGATTACTTTTATCATTATTATCATTATTATCATTATTATTATAAAGTCGGATTTTAAAAAGTCGCTTACACGTTTTATTATAAACGGAGATTTACGAAATTAAAACGCATTATTAGTAAACGTCACATAAATTTCACGCCCGTAACATAATTCTTCAGTAGTGTTCTTCCACAAACTGTTCGTTAGTTTTTTCGATCTTTCTTGTGATTTGTAGAGTGTTTTGCTAAATGGAGAATCTATTAATTTCTCAAACATAAGCACGTGTTATTATTTGAACCTAGCTATGATGTAGTAATATTTTTGTAGTAGCTGCGTTGAACGTAGATTTAATAAGTTGGTTCCGGTGTACGTTGTGTATTTGTTCGTTATATACATATTCCACGAAAATGTATTCACAATGTTGTTCTTTTGTAATTATTTAAAGCTTATATTAAATTGTATATTATTTATATTGAACTATATGTGTATATACGATTCCAAGCGTCGTAATCTGATGTATGTTACATGTATGATGAATATAACTCGTGTAGATTATTCGAATTATTGAATGTATCTATACGTGAGCAATCGTTTATATGGCTTATTGATATATTCGACTGTCGCGCGAGGGGTGTTCAGCATCGGCGGATTTATTTAATTGATTAAGTTTAGATTGTTACAATTAAAATAGGCGAAATATATTTTATTTGATTTGATTATTATCATTGTTACGTCGTGTTTTTATTAATACAGCTTGTACGATGCTAGAAGTGTGGGTATGATTTTACGGTATTAGTGAGGAAATTAAAAATAATAAAAATGATTAAATTTTGAAATCGTTTATATACGAAAGGCTCCGCGTGAAAAATTTTATTTTTAGGCTTATAATTTACAATTAATTACGATCGAGAATTTTATTTGGCTACAGGAAAGTGTTTACGAAATTTTAAGAATTGTCGCGTACAAAAAAAAAAAAAAATTATTATCACCTCTGGAATTGTAAAAATATTTTCGCGAAATTCGACAATAAGTGTGTGTTTGTGTGTTAAACCCCTTTCAATCGTATACGGTACGCGAGTTTTAAAGCTAAACGAAATTAATTCTAAAAGAAAGACGGAATTTGCAATATAAGAAATGTTTCAATTCTAAAAGAATATAAGAAAAGTTAAAATCACTAAACCTTTATTTTAGCGATTTTAACTGTTTTTTGTAATTAAGTAATAAAAATCACTACATTCCACATCTAAATTTGAATATAAGAAAAACAGTTTAAACATTTTTGAGATCTAATAAAAGCGACACTATCGTACGCGAGTGTATTATATTTTCGCATACTCGAGCAGTTTTCTTGAACGAGCGGAGGGTTAAATCACCTATACGGTACGTGAAATGTTGTATTTTTTAGTTGACGTGTAACATGTCTCAATTTTAAAAGCGTCAAAAATTATCTACAGTTCGCCTAAGAAGCGGTATTGTATAATTTCTAACAAACAGGGTAGACTCGAAGACAGAAATCAGACGCAGAATTATATATGCAAAAATAGCTTTTCAAAGACTAAGCACTTTATTAACTAGTCGAGCAATCAATAATCAAGCAATGATGTTCATGTCGTTCTATTATATGGCGCAGAGGCTGGAACATACACAGCCGAGACTTTCAAATATCTAGCGGCATGTGAAATGTGGTTCCACCATAAAATGTTACGTATCCCCTGGATATGGAAATATATTAATGAAGTACTGAAGTTATACAGAAAGATATCTAGTAGAAGAAATAAAGAAACGAAAAATAAATTATTTTTGCCATATAATTAGACGAAGCAAGTACGAGCTGTTAAAGCTAATAATTAAAGTAAGAATCTCAGGGTCGTAGAGGACCCGGAAGAAAGAAAACGACATGGTTACAAAATATAAATTCAATGGACGGGGCTTATTGAAAAGCTGGATGCGGGTTGCCGAAAATAGAAATATCGATGCTATCATGTCAATGCGCAGTAATGCGTAAGACATGAAGAAGAAGATAGAAATTTTGTAATTTCCCTGTCAAAATTTTATAATCTACGACTGAAAAATTAAGACGAACTTTATCGACATAAACGGGTGCGTTATTTACACAATTCGCTGACGACAGATCGAGCCACTGAGCACTTTTCCTGTTTTATTATTTCAAATATAAACAGACTGACTATCCTTCGGTGGTCGACTCTTTCAGCAGGTCGATGTAATTAAGTTCGCGATGAAGTATAAAAAAGGAAAGTATTAATGTAGTAAAAAAAAACCCAGAACAAAAACAGAAGAAAAAAAGGAAAAATTCAAACGAGAAATTCGATCTAGATCGCGCAAAATCTTGTAGTTGAGTATTCGAGCCGGTTTAATTCCGTAAACTCTGTATTATTATTATTAGTACAATCATAATTATTATTACTATTTATTATTATTATTATTATTATGTTTATTATTACCTATAAATCGATACACCTAACAAAAAAAAAAAATTAAAATTAAAAAAAAAATTATGATATAACTTAAGCTAGAAAATAAGTAGCGTTGTTTACGTTGTCGATAATAATCGTTGTGCTAAAACATTCCGAAAGGATAATTTCTACTAGACGATACGATGTATTATTTGTCACGATGGTCGTCTGCTCGCTGCGAGCAAATATTAGTTGCATCCTAATATGATAGTATATCTTAATATTTGCAAATGTTCTTGCAGTGTGTGGCTAATAAGTTTCAAATTTTAGTCGAACGGTATCAACTTATAGACCGGTTATTTGAAGACGACGATATTCGATACTAACGTATTAAATCGTTCGGAAAAAGAAAATCCGGAGATGCACGTGTACGAACCTGATTTAATGTACATTATATAAATATTTATATGTACACACACATATATATATAATATATATATAAGTTGGTAGGCAGAAAAAGGCATACTGACATGGTACAAAATAATATGAACATTTCACACAGTTGCTTTCACAACATATATGCCGCTAGTATCCTCAACAATTCTCGAAACTATAACATTTTAACGTGTTTTTCCACAATCATTCGTACAACATAATGGATTTATATATATATATATATTAATATATATATTAATATGTATTGTAATCATCAGAGTCAGATCAACCATTTCTTGAATTTTCGATCAATCGTTCATTTATTACTCTCCCAATTTTTTGTTCAGATTCCTTTATTGATTGTGGTGCAAATGATTCTGTTCTATTTCATATTCGTGGATATCAACGTAAAATTCTCATTGTCCATCATGGATCTGTTCTTTTCGGCTACATTGCTCGCCTATTGACTCTTTATTTACACTTCCTAGTATATCATCCGTCGATCATCGATTTTATCATTCGCCCGTCCTATTTTTCATTTCCCCCCTTATAGGTGATTTACATCCATTTCCATTCATATTTGCCGTTTTCTAGCGTCCGAAATGAGTTCTTTGAAGTCTTACAAAATGACTCGATGGATTTGTTATTATCTATTCCAATCGCCTTCTTTCGTTTTCCTTGCATTGTTCCTTGTATTGCTAGCGTGAAAATGGTACCTTTTCGGATTTTGTGTTATATATTTCATTTTCTTGTTTTTAACCTCGTCTACTGTGGTTTTTCTGATTTTACCCAATTTTCCTTAAGACCTACTTATTGGTTATATAAGCGTGAAAATGGTACCTTTTCGGATTTTATGTGTTATATATTTCATTTTCTTGTTTTTAACCTCGTCTACTGTGGTTTTTCTGATTTTACCCAATTTTCCTTAAGACCTACTTATTGGTTATATAATCCTTCCACGAAATTCGTAACAATGGATAATCTGTTATCACATTCAGCGTTCATCGCAGACGTATTTCAATACAGATGATACGTAGCATTATTCTTTTTCGTGGGTTCGTGTTTATCTAAGCGTTTTATTATACTTCGGTTATTGAAGACATTTTTTGCCGTATAAATTCTTGTGCTTATTTCTTTGTAATCTCGACCATCGTCGTTTATAATCGCCCCAATATAACCGAATTCATTTACGTGTCCAATTCGCTAAGTTCCGATCTTGATTGTAGCATTATTGTGGGCATTCTTTTCAAATTTAATCACATTTATTTTACCTACATCGATTATATATAAACTAAAGTTCGCGCTAATAATTTTTAAACTAACATCGTAACCTACGATGATAGTGATGATGATGATGATATCGTATGTTTTCGGGTAGCTTAGATGTCCACATCCAGGTTTCGTAGCCATGTTATCGCCGCGTGCATAGGTTGAGGATGTTATCCATTGTCTGATCTCCTAATTGACAGTCGCAGAATGGATCATCTTTAGAACCCCACTTTGCGAGCATATTGGCTGTTCTGACACGATTTAAACGCACTCAGCATGTCCGCTCTAGGTCAAAACCTGTGTGTCTATCGTACCGTAACAGTCTGGGTTCTTATCGTACCATTATTTTTTCCAGGATGCAACTGCGTCGAAACAATCTTGCTACGAGTTTTGTGGCTAATTTGTGAGCAGGCTTTCTCGATTTTAATTTTTCTAGTCCTTTCAGGTCTTGTTGTATTGGTAAATTAGTGTCATTTTTTGTATTTTGACTATTCTTTAACCGTTACAATTTTCCTTCTAATATGAGCTGGCGTAAGATTTAGTTGCGCCGGAGATTATACGAAGAGCTGTATTTAGTCCTATATCAATCTTTTTTGTGTGAATGCCGTTTAACCACACTGGCGCAGTATATTCGGCCGCTCAGTATATCGTCGCGATGGCTGAAGTTCTTGGAGTTTTGACATTATTTATATATACAATGGCTAAGAATACGGGAAACAGTTGGCGAACTATGCAATGCACCTCACGTCACATGGCTAGCGATGAAGTATTAACAAAAGAAGGAAACAAGTAAACAGCTCTTTTCAGGGCTATCCGCACTCGACCGTGACTTTACTGAAAAATAATAATATTCGAATACTTCCGATTAATGTGGAAGGACTTAGCCGTGCAAACAATCAAATATCGAAACCTGCGAAATAACGCTAACAGACATTAAAATCGGAGAAATACTTTTCTCATTTGTTACATGTAAATTCAGTGGTTTAGCTGTAATTTTATTATGCCTTTAAGGCGGGTCATCCTTTCTTTCCTGTCTATGAAAAGTAATCAAATTTCGAAATTTCTCCAGCGTATAGGATTATCATCATCATCATCATAATTCCTCAATCTTGTTAAGATTGGTGGACATCTAACTTGAAATGTCAGAATTCTCTGGATAGCGCCATTTTATTCACGTTACTATATTTTGTTGTTATAGTCGTGTTGCAGTTGTTTGATATATTTCATTCTTAGCCTACTCTATCTTGTTTCTTCTATGACACCTTCAATTATTTGTTTTAAGATGACCTGTCCATTTGACTGTTCTTTCTTTTAATTTTCCTAATAAGATTTCACGGATTAATCCAAAATACTTCATCGTTACTAATTTTCATGCTATTCTTTCCATTTTCCTCCAACACCAACTTTCGGACGACTTCAACTGACTTCGCGTTTTTTTATCTATCGTCCGATCTTCCGAACTATCAAGTAAAACGCTCCGTACGAATATTTTCATCAGTTTCTTCTTAATTCCTATATTCATGCGCCTCGACGTTAAAAGCCCTTCCTTTTTCATAAATCCCTATTTCGGCAATTCTATTCTTTCTTTTATATTCTGTATACTCTTTCTATTATTTATTATTACGCTTCGCGAGTATGTTCGTATTTTTATTTGTTTTATTAACACTCGCATTTATGTTTATGTTTATTTTCTTATTTATTTCTTTTTTATCGCACGTCATAATTGATGTATGCTTTTTGCTTGTCCTCGTGTTGTATAATTTCAAAATTTGATTTATTTGGTTCATGAACCGTTATTTTCCGCTAACATAGTAATATTGTCTGCACACATCTGGATGTTTATTTCCTTTCCACCTATTATAATCCTCGTATTGAATTCGTTTTCCATTGTTTTATCGCTTGTTCTAGGTATACACATTAAATAGGGCACGTGACAGATTACATCCCTGTCTTACTACCATTCTTACTTTCGCTTATCTTTCCATATCTTGTATCCTTATTTTTTTTATTGGTTTTGATTCAACGCATCTATAAGTATTATATCTCTTTTATCATAATGTATCTAAATTAAACCTGTCAAAGGTCTTTTATAGGTTTAAAGGCTATATATATATATATATGTGTTTGTGCGTGTGTGTATGTATACATATGTAGATGATGCAGTGGAGCGGATGGTTATAACACAATGGAGTTGGGTTGACCATGTGGCTCGAAGAGAAGACAATAGATGGTAAAAAACGATCTTGCAGTGGTTTCCGATAGACAGGAAAAGGAAACAGGGGAATGACGCGGTGGCACAATGACATGGCAAGGCTAGCTGGGAAAAATTGGTTGGACAGAAGTGTGTTTAAGGCTTTGGGGAAAGCCTTTATCCAGGAATGGAGAGACAAAAGCTTATTGTGATAGTGATCGTAATAGATATATATTTTATTCATTTCCACATTCTTTTCTATTATTTATCTTAAATTCGAAATTGCTTCCATTGTACCTTCTCCTTTTCCGAAGCCGTACTGACCTTCGATTAACTCTTGCTGGATTTTGTTATGGATTCTATTGTGCAGAATCTTTGTTACTATTTTTAATGCATATGGAAAGGAGAATTATCATTCTGTGTTCTTCACACTTGAGTATTCCATTATACTTCAATATTGTTTTACTTAAGCTAAAATCAATTAGCTCTTTCGTTTTAGTTTTTGTTGCGTTTTCAGCTGAGGACTTTAATAGCTTTCTACTGCTATTATCATATCTCTGGGCTTTTCCTGTTTTGAATTCTTGTAAAGCTTTCTCAAATTCTCTTCGAATTATTGTTCCTCCCTCATTATCTACTGATATATTATCCATCGAACTATTTTTTTGGTTTCCGTTTAATATATCTTCTTCTTTATATAGGTCCTCTATAAATCTCGTCCATCTAACGGCTACTATTATATCAGCAGAATGATTATTTTATTATCTGCCATCCACTACTTGCAGATCAAGTTCAACAATGAATACCTGGTTTTTCAGTAACGCTGTGAAATTCAGTAAAGCCTATCCGCACTCTTAGCTTAGTTCAATGAGAGATACTAAGCTAGTATCTTAAAATGTTTAAGCTTATATTGTTACCGTTATATCGGTGTGATATATGGTCACAGTAATAAACGTATGAACTCAGGAATGCATTAACTTCAATAAAAAAAGTATATATATATATATATATATATATATATATATATATATATATATATATATAGATAGATAGATAGATAGATAGAAAGTATGTATCCCCATGCCTGTGTATTTACTTAGTGTACGAAACAAATGATTTCTAATTGAAGAAAATTCTCCGTCTAATTTAGTTCGGTACACTTGTCGATCGAACAGAGACATCATTCAACGGTATAATCGATCGAAATACGTCTTGATCTCAATCAAATATCAATTGATGACGTCATGTTAATTATGCTACTACTTAATATCGAAAATGTCGTTAGTGCATGTATCATCCATGTGATCCTTTATCAACTAACCATGTTTACTACATCTTTTAATCGCATGGAGATTATGTTTAGTAGACTGATGTATGTACTCACAGTTATCATGCCAAAATTAATTAGTTCAAAATGATTTCTATACGAATAGCTGTCTGGAATATTAACGAATTGATTAAACGTCAATCCGAGCTTGAGATATTTGTCCATAGTCAAAAATTAGGCATAGTGTTAATCTCGGAGACACACTTCACCACAGAAAATTATTACATATTAGATGGATATAATTTTTTGTCGAGCTGATCATCCAAGCGGTAAGCCTCGTGGAAAAATTGCAATTTTAGCACGTAGTGATTTGAAACATCATGAATTCAAAT
This sequence comes from Coronaproctus castanopsis, assembly GCA_032883995.1. Classification (NCBI taxonomy): domain Eukaryota; kingdom Metazoa; phylum Arthropoda; class Insecta; order Hemiptera; family Monophlebidae; genus Coronaproctus; species Coronaproctus castanopsis. Next base: position 54,158,188 of record CM065052.1, read on the forward strand.
GTTTTCAGTTGCCTTATATTCAGGCAATTTGGAAAAATCCTATTTTCTCAATCTATCGCCCACCCAGACACAAAATTGCACAGGTACAATTTAACGATGTCTTCAGCTCGTTAGGAAATAGATTTATTGTAGGCGGGGATTATAATGCCAAACATACATTTTTTGGGTCGAGCCTAGTAGTCGTAAAGGACGGGAATTATATCAGTGTATTTCAAAAAACCAAATTCCATGTACTTTCTAGTTAGTAGTCAACCTACATACTGGCCCTCAGGTAGAAATAAAATCCCAGACCTGTTCGACTTCTCTATTAGCAAAGATATTGGTCAATTATATACAAATGTTGAAACATATTTTGACTCTTCATCAGATCACTTCCCAATAATACTAGAACTAAGTCAACTTGTAATAATTAAGAATACTAATTTGAAATTTCACACTAATACAACCGACTGGTATTCTTACACACACTGGATCGAGAGAGTATTACCGTCAATGTTCCGCTGAAATCGGAATATAATATTGATGAATCAGTTGAATACACAATCAGACATTGCAAAAAGCAGCATGATTAAGTACCCCAAAAGACTCTGCAAGTCGGGATTTTAACTCTGTTATTCGACTGAGTTACTATCCTTCGCATTTGAAAATGGCTCATATAATAATGATACATAAACCAGGTAAACCCACCAGCGAAACATCCTCATATTGACCGACTAGCCTTCTACACATATTATTAAGTCATTGAGAAGTTACTGCTGTCTCGATTAATGGATTCGCCGCAAGATACGATTCAGGACTACCAGTTTGGGCTTCGTTCAGGGCATTCTACGGTAGAGCAAATTTATAGAGTGCAAAAGTACATTAATAATTATGTCGACAGGAAACAGCATTGTTCTGCAGCATTCCCGGATGTTAGTCAGGTCTTTGATCGTATGTGGCATGAGGGAATACTTTTTAAAATAAAACGCTCTTTGCCACATTCATATTACACGCTATTAGTCACATATGTAACAGGTATATTCTTCCAGATTAAATCCTGCTGAAGCTGGCGTTCCACAAGGTTCTGTTTTGCGTCCAACTCTATTTCTCTTGTACACATATGACCTTTCAGTTAAAACAAACATTGAGGTTGAAGTATTCGCTGAAGACACAGCATTGTTCGCAAGCGACAACGATCCGATAGCGGTGTCAGAAAAATTACAGGCCGGTTTAAATTATCTGGAAAAATGGGTACGACAGTGGAAAATTAAAGTCAACCCATCCAAGTCAGTACATGTCACATTCACAAATAGACGCGATACATGCCCACCGTTTATCTTAATGTTGTAACTCCGCAGGAAATTAAAGCTCGATACTTGGACACGTGGCTTGATCGTCGTATGACGTGGAAGGAGCACATTATGATGAAGGTTAAGGAAATAAACATGAAATTGAGAAAGATGTACTAGCTTCTGGGTGGACATTCAGAGTTGCCTTTAAAGTCGAAATTATTGCTGTATAAAACAGTTATTAAACCGGTGTATACCTCTTCGGGGGTACAGGATCGGTATTTAATATAAACATGATGTAACGACCCCAGCAGTCAAAAATATTAAGAATTATAACAAATATGTCATGGTACATGGGCAACGACAACCATGCCGATGATACGCTTATAATTAAAAAAACCTAACAGCTTTACCGTATTGAGTGGTATATTTTAACAGGAAGGCCAATCTCATATTAAACCGACCTAAGTGTACAATAATGGTGGTAGACAGGGAGGACGCATAAACTGCTAGAAGGATTGGCGTTAATAACTGATACTTAAAGGAAATCGGGGACTTCTTGGTGCTTATGTAACTAATAATGGAAATTGCGAAACAATTAAATGAAGAATAGGAATGAAAAACTTGCTTTGGTTCACGAAGAGATGAAAGAATAATAATTTAACATTCCGAGTGAAAAGGAGATTAACACAAACACTGGTACACTAGCAGCGGCATCGCTCCAAAAAATTGAAGCATTCCAGACGACCTGCTATAGGCGCATGCTAAGAATACCATGGACAGATCATAGAAGTAATGATTGAATTTTAAAACAACTGCGCGCAAACTTAAATTCTATAAGCCACCTAATGAGGGTAAACGGATTAAAAAAATCCTCATACAAAGAAAAATTGATGGTAAGAGAGCTCGAGGACGATTTCCTGATAGACTCTATTAGACCGCATTAAAGCTGTCAATACCACAATTAATGAGCCAGCAAGAAATTAGTAAAAATGGCCGCAAGTGTTCCTTCAAGCCACTGATTTATGATGGTCGGTTACGACGTTCGTCAACGAACAGTGCGACTGATGATTATATATTATATATATATATATATATATATATATATATATATATATATATATATATAAATTTAAGTTATCATATTTTATTTTAAACGTTTCGTTCGGCTAAGCCGATAAAAGAAATTTAGGAAATGATTTTTCTGACGTCATTCGAAGTTTCTATACGACAGAATTATATGTTTTGAAACAAATAAAAATGTCAAAGATGACATGTTAAAGATTAGAATAAGTGACAAAAGTTAGACGAAGATATCTATGATACGTAATAATGACCAAGAAGGAAGGTAAATTATGTATAGTAAACGATAAATTAAAAAGCAAGAAGAAACACAATAACAAAAATCGTAAAATTGTTTTATCACGACGAGACATTGTATCATGTCCGAAACGTTAAATTTTAGAATTGGTTTTCACAAGAAAAATTTTTATACTACGAGCTCGCACAAAATAATATCAAAATTTTAATTAACGTACTCACCACACTTCCGAACAATATAAAAATCAATACATATTACGTATTAATATCGGCGATTAGAACATTCATTGTATATGAAAAACCGTAAGAACACAACTAGATTTTTGGATGTGCACACAATACACACACACACACACACAAACACGGAAAGGATAAAAACCCAACCGTGCGCCTGCTACTACATATTTGACATTTATGTATCAATATATCTATTTATCAATATGTCAATATATCTAATTATATATATATATATATATTTAGATGTTGCAAATACACACACGCGTATATATATTTAGGTAATGAATACACATATTCACTTGCCGTAAATACACACACACACGGCAAAGAAATACATGAAAAAATTTATACAGATATATGTATGCACGTAAATATACTTATGATATATGGCCGAGTATATATTATACATGCGTATAGATACATATATCTTTGTGTGTATACGTTTTGTGTATGATCTGTGTTGCATTTATATATATAAAATATACACGTATTTAATTGTCACGTACACATACACACATATATATATATTAGATGAAAAATTGATACATATATATGTATACATGTAAATATATGTATAATTTTAGGGCGGTATATATTATACATACCTATTTACAAATATATATATATATGTGTGTGTGGGTGCGTTTTGTGTATGTATCTGTGTTACATGTATATATAATATACATATTTACATTTTGTAAATACACATGCACGCATATATATATATATATATATATATATATATATATATATATATATATATATATATATATATATATATAATATATATATATAGGCAAAGAAATACATGAAAAAATTGTCACATGTGTATGTATATACATACATATATTTATAATATATGCGGGAGTATATATATAGTACATACGTGTATATACATAATTTCAGTATACGCTTTTGTTGCGTGTATATAAATTTATCTGCGTTTTGTATTCAGTATATATATATATATGATCAAGAATAGAGTGAAAGAATTATGTGTATGTATACATTATACTAGTGTGTGTGAGTGTTTCTATGCCTATATTATATAATTTACGTTACTCTCGTCATTTTGTTTTATCATCTTTTCAATGCCTATCATTTTTTCTGCATACACAGGCTAAGTGTGTGTGTGTGTGTAGACGAATTTGTATATATTTTATATTATACATACTCTAGAAATATTAATGAAACAAGTGAAGCAAAATTCAAAGAGGACGTAAGGATAATACAGTGAAAAGGAAATAAATCCAAAAATAATAGTTTTAACTTTTAGGCCTACACACACACACGCACACATACATTTTTATGTGTGTGTGTGTGTGTTCTCTATAAATATTTTAGAGCAACCTAAACTTGAAAAAGAAAAATACCTATAAAACAAAAGAGGAAGAAGAACATAATAAAAGTAGACCTAAGTACAGGATTTACTCACACGCTACTCACACACATATATATATATTTATACACTCACATATATATATATATATATTATACTGCATACGTGTGTACTCGTATTATTTCCCTACACCGCTATTCTGCGTAACCGACTCTATCAATCCGTCTCTCTCTTACTGATCGAGGTTAAAGACCCAGACTGTTACGGGGTACAGGCGGAAATTCGCGATATTGCGAAAAGAGACGTACGGTTGACGTGCTGGGTGGGGGGCGCACAATTATATCGTCGATTGTTGCGGGGTGGTAAATCACTGTTTAGTCAAGAAGCAATCGGTCAGAGGGGGGCCAGGGAGATGCCTATTAGAACAGGGCACGGTAGCATAGAGTGAGTAGGTACAATTTGGCGCGCGTTGCGAATCGCAAGTTCGCGACTGAGCGGCGCGTAACACAAGTGCAGTCGGTGACGATTGTGTGCGGTTCTCTGTTGATCGTTGCTCGGCTAATGTACTGTGGCGCGCTTCTTATTTTTTTCAATTTTTCGCGAATCCAAAAAAATTTTTTTTAATAAAATATTTTACTAATCGATTTATTTACGTTGACGATAAATTAAACCGGCTTATATTATTAAAAACGATTAAAAAGAAATAATTAATAAAAAATTCGCAACTTTGTTTCCGTAACGTTAGAGGTCGACGAACTTTATTTTATTATGGCGAAAGCCGGTCTAGTTCGGCGTCGTTAGTGTTTTAGTGTGAGTACAATTGGCGAATATCGGGACCGCTCGTGCTCAGTCTTTTCTTACTGACCTCATTTCTTGTGTCGAGATCTTGCTAACCTAATTCGCAATTTTTCATTTTCGTTCGCCATTTCGTATGCGTAATGATTTTTTTTTTTTTGACTCCGAGTAATAATCCGACCAGTGTCTGTACTGCGTTCATTAACAATGACGAACAGTATGTGTTAGAATAGTATATAATAATATCGCAACGGTAAACGTAAATGTTTAGTAACAAATTAAATATTAAAATATTCGTCTACATTATATATATTTTATATATAGTTTTTATGTATAGTTTTTATATATAGATATGCGAAATTTAAATTATGTTTTTATTGTGGTTCTTTTTCGAATTTTCTTAGTATGACAGTTTTTTTTTTTGTTTTGGTAAATTTGAAAATGTTTCCTTTTTATATAATATGTTGTCGGTGTTAGATGAGGTCAATTTAGACACACGGGAAGAAAAATGAAACCTGGACGCATAAATGTAAGTATATTACGCGAATATAATAATATTTCGATTACTTACCTAGAAAGGAAAATATCAATAATTTAACGTTTATCTGTACACAATTTGTAAGTTATATATATATATATATATATATAATTTAAGTAAAAAAAAGGTATTGCAAAAAGTTTACTAACAGAATAAACTTATTTAGCGAAGTAATAAACATAAATTAAAAAATTAGTTATTTTTCCGGTAAAATTTAAATTTTTAAATAAATTATATTCAATCCCTGTTAACACAAGTATTGTATTTAAACGTTTGAAATTGTAGCTACGTTAATATCAAATAATGAAGTTTATTTAAAACATGTTCTTTTTAAATTATCTATTATTTCACATGTATATATACAATGAATACACATGCATATATATATATATATGTGCATATATATGTAAGTACATATATGTTGTGCACATAAATGTATTATATATGTGCTTGTTTAAAATCATAGAACTTACGATTCAGAGTTAGAATCGCAATTTCAGAATGAATATGTATTGATCTATTAATATACGGTTATTATGACTGTTTAAGGTAATTTATACTGGGGGAATTAATTAAAATTAAAAGTACAATTATATAAACACCTATGTTAATATTATGCATATATATATGTATAAATATATATATGTAAAATATAAATATGCATCTATTTCTCCCCCATGGCTGTGTGGATACAAAGATAGGCAGGTTGGTTGATAGTTAAATAGATATTTATATAAATGGATTGATAGATTGACAGACAAATAGACAAATTACAGATAGTCATATGATTTGATCAGAAACATACCTAGATGGGTAAATAATAAAGGTAATGAACATTATAATCGATACTTACGCTAATATAATTTGTAAAAGTGAACTATTTAGAAATATTTACTGTGTTCGATCAATCAAATTCAATTTATATGTTAATTCGAATCCTTATTTTACATTGGTATTGGGAATTATCTATTCCAGCATTTCTTTGGAAAGTGGACACCATACATTTATTCAAAATTTAAAGCCACTTTTTATATAAATATAATTTCTAGATACTTCGTTTGCTCGTGTAAATATCTAAATCTTTAATCGCGATTTATTATATATATATATACATATACACAATATATGTATTTACACGTATATCATTCAAGTATATATAGCGGTGTTTCCTTAAATATACTTTACAATATTTTCTATAATTAACTCGTGAAACTTTAAAAAAGATAGTTTCTTATTTAAATTTATAATTTTAAATATACCAATTATTAGGTATATATTATATATTTCCTTTTCATATTATGATATTTTTCGTATATACTAATTATTTTTCTAGTTTAGGTTAGGTTATATAGTAAATTATTCGAACAACGCCTTCGTTAAAATATAATAATTTGGCTATTATTTACATTTCGTTTTAAATTGTTGAAAAAATCACAGAATTAAAGTTGGGCCATTTAAATCAAATAGTGAAATAGATTTATATATTGTTAATGAATTTTTTTCATATAATAGCTTCAGTTGTTAACGAGTTTCCTAATAACGGGTAATATATCGAAATTGCTATGCGCTAGTTTTTACGATCGAAATACATAGTTTTATCGAATTAACGCGTATTTAAGTAATTAATTAATTAATAATAAACGAATAAAAATTAACTTATTGTCGTGCGAACTGAAGTTTTAGAAATTTATGTTCTGTATTTATTCTCTATTAAATTACGGTAAGCGTGTATAAATTTCATATTTAAATATATATCTCCTTCTTAGGAACGGGATTATTAGTATTTAGTTAAATGTGTTAGCAATTATTTTATATAATTTGAAGGAAAAAACCCAGTGTAAATAATTCAGTGTTTTTAAGTTATGTTAAAATTAGCGACGCCTGTAAAAACATCGTGTCGAGTGTGTAAGCATTTAGGATCGAAATGCTTAAAAACAACTAACTTATTTTAATGGAATATCGTTTATGTTACAAAATAGATTGAAACATATTTTTAAATTTGGCCATATCATCCCTTATTATGAATAATAAACAAACTTGTCTTGTTTTTGAGATAACGAAAAAGCTTATTTAAATCGTACGTTATAAAATTTTGACACAAAAATTATAACTTTTTTATAACGGATGTTTACAATACCGCTTAGCTCACGTGAACGCTAGATAATAATTTTCAATAATGTATTCGGTATAGATATTTTTAAAATCGACACGTTTAGATAATAAAAAATGTTGTTAACTTTAGCCGACATCATGATTGAAAGTGTTAATTTTCGTTTAGGATTATAGAAAAAAAATTTTAAATGTTAAAATTTTCAAAACGAAATTCGATATAAATTAATCATTTTTATTTGGAGTAACATTATTTGGAGACAAAATAAAGAGAAAAAACGTATATTAAACGAAATTTGGATTTTCTTTGATAAATAGATAATTCAAATGTTAAACCGGATGAATTTATAACATTTATTTAGTATTAAATTACAGTGTTATTCGAAACTTTAGTAGTATTCGAACAAAAGTGTGAGTTATCAAATTAAATATGAGAGATAATAATGTATAATAATATAAGGCAAACTACGGACGAATAAAACCCATTTGACTGAAACATAGACATTAGTTTTCAAAAAATAAATTATCATTATTAATTATTATTGTTATTATAATTATTATATTCAAATTCTCGTTTCATCAGCGATATACTCCTACTCCCGACACTTGTACGTGGATGTTGTCCGAAGCTACAAGTTAGTTTCCAAAAACTTTGACACTATCGAAGTTCTGTTCGTGTATAATATTAATTTTCAGATAACTATAGGATAAGTTTTAACGCGTTGTTTTATAAATATTTCTCGAATTGAAACATTTAATGTCAACCGAATGTCCGTTCTTATGAATATATTAATAGTTTGCGTATCGTATTATAGAGGACATTCTTTGTGAAAGGGTTCATACACTGCTAAGTTCTTAGACATTATGTCATCTATGGGATCGTATGCTACTTCAACTGTAGTTTTTCAACGACATAACGTCGGCTAAATGTTTTTTTGTACGATTTCCGTGTGATTCATTGAGTTTTGTACCTGGAAAGAACTATAATCTGCAAACAAGATGCGAAGAATAGTTGGCGCAACATCAACAACGAGGGTAACGTATTTTAGTATCGTTACGCTTTATTATAATATCTGGTCCGTTGTGAACGGCTTTTTTACCTGTAATAATTTCTCTGTACTGTGACAACTACCTCTCGCAATTTCTAGTACCGCGTCTCCTATTTAATTGTATAATCTCATTTTCTCGAAGTTTTATAACTGGTTATAAGGTGTCTGCTTCTTCGCGTATATTATTAACCCTAACATCTTGCAACCATGAGGAATGTGTTTTCTCTTTCTTGCCGAGGTCTCCTACATCATTAACAATTGTATCCTTCGACGTATACTTTGCATAATTGCTTATTACGAAAACTCAGTCGTGTGTCGCAAATATAGTGTCCAATTTGAATCAGTTTTTTTCGATATTTTATCAGGCTTCCCAACTGTATTCTACGTTTACCGTGGGTGACACTGATTTTTTCCTAATCTACTTTTTCAGATGTGTCTTTCATCTGCTGTGGGTTGTATTTTTGACTATTTGAGTGCGTATATAGTTTTTATCGTTTGTGATGTTTAATCTCTGTGTTGTAATGTACATTACTATTATTATTATCATCATCCTAAAGTCGGCAGTTTTTACAAAAGCGTTAAACCAGTTCCTTCCAAAGAAGCGCTGGTATTTTCCAAAAAAGTTTAGTGGTCCAATTTCTCGTCACAAATATTAACACGGCTTCGTTTAAATCATACCTGTTCATTTTCAATGAATTGGAATGGCCGAAACCAGCACCTGCTCTCACCCGGACGATACTGATATTATTCATTTTAAGTGTTCCTCGTACTCGGCAGAACAATCGCGTTTATTTTCTAGGTTTATATCTTTAGGCCATCGACCTCCTTATATCTTAAGTCCATTCCTCGGATGATGCTTGTATATATTATTCCTTATTTAAATTTATTTTAGAATGTAAAGTTACTTTATAATGTTATTTTTTTTTATCATGACAGATTGGTTAATTCCAAAGTCCAATTTATAATAATAATAATCCTTCGTTATAAAAAAGTATGTGTGGGTCTGTGTGTTAAATATTAGTCGTATACAACGAGTGAAAAATCACGAAAGTAAAATTCGGTAATTTATATCGTGTAAATAATCGCTACATCAAGAATAACACACTTTTTAAAGAACTTTAAAAGAAATTTTAGTTATGGACAATTTTATAGTTTATCGAAGTAACATCATTCAAGACGTTTTACCGTTGTTAAGGAAAATTCAATTTTTAACTGTAGCCATGAAGAAATAGGGTTTTTTAAAATTATTATCGGAGTTATTAGATTAACTTTTCAACTTTTTAATATAGATATACAAAATATCTAGTTTCATGATCGATGTAAACGTACACGAATATTGTCGAGATGAGTTACCGTTCAAATTCCACACGTTCTTTCAATCGGTGTGTTCACGCGCCTACTTATTATAGTGACGTCAATGTTTTAACTCTACGAAAAATCGAATATGAATTAATAAAACAAATACATATTTATTAAATGAGTAATACGTTAAACGTATATTGCGCGCTGGAATAAAATCCGAAAAATTTGTTCAACGTTTAAGAAGTCGTTGAGAATTCTTGGAATTTGAATAGTTGATAACATACCTTATTGGAGCTGGTGTTAATAACAATTATCCAGAACTAAGTATTTTAAATCATTAAAATTTAAAAAAAAAAACAAAATTATATTTTTACTAAAGCTCACTATTAGTAGTTACAGGGTTAAATTCACTTCTCCTCGGTTATCATCAATTTTAATGTTCCCTTAACATAATTTGTTCAACCGTGTCCATGTTTTACTTTTCTCGTTGCTAGTTAATTGTGTTACCTGTCCTTTATTTACTTCACACACACACACAAATATCTCATATATATATATATATATATATATATATATATATATATATATACACAACAAAAAAGAGTAGTTAAAATCAATGTATTTTCATATAAAAATATCACAAAGCTTTCGGTTATTAAATCATTATCGAGTGAGCATAAACAAATATTAAAAATAAAAATATATACAATTTGGAAAAAAGTAAAACAAAATGTAACAAAAAAATACTACGTACTATGTTACAAAAAATATCAAAATAAAAAAAAACAGTTTTTATAATATTAATCTATTTGATCACATTCACTATCAGATTATTCCATAATGTTTTTTCACTCTGTTACGTTTTGTAATATTGTACATCTAAATTAAGTATTTTCTTATATTTCATTATTATATTTTCTGGGTTTTTTCCTTTACATTTTTAATAAACCCTATATATTTTTATACTTTATTTTTTATGTCAACTTGGTAATCGCTTAAGAAAAGCTGTGCGGTCTTTTTATATGAAAATTTAGTGATTTAAGCTATTTCTTTCGTTGTTTACTTTTTTACAAGTAACTACATTCCGCAAAGCTTAAATTTTATATATATATATATATATATGTGTGTGTGTGTGTGTGTGTATTTAAGTAAGGTTAGATAAAGCTTCAAATACGACGTAAACGTTAATTTAATTCGGGTTTAAGTTAGATCACGAATCTAAAGAACCGTTTAATCTGCTTCAAATATCATGCGATCGTTACATCTAAATTAGATTTGTTATATCGCAAATCTGTATAAAACTACTACAACCTGCTTCAATATGATGTAATGGAAATTACGTTTAAGCTAGATTCTATAAGTCGTAATTAACGAATCACAATCTAGACTGAATATAACGAGCTCCTTTTGAAAAAAAAAATTATCTTTTAAAAAAAGGACAATCATTAAAATTATTTCAAATCTGGGCGCTAATAATGCTGAAAAGTATATTCTCAACTGCTCCCGAGAGTATTCTCATTTTGGCGACCAGAGTTCTAAGTTTCAAGATAATCTATTAAGGCCTCATTGTTTTATAGGGGGTCGAATTATAACAGATGGGACTGAGGTTCTTGAACTTGTAAAGTATTAATTTTTACAATGTTACAAGTAAACGAGGAAACAACAGAATCGTCGTGTATCGATTTATAGTTTCTAATTGCTTATCAAAAACGATTATTTTGATTTATTTTTTAATAAATAAAAAAAATGGCGGTTCCAATGGTGAGGTTAACTTTAAAACAAGTATTTTATCAAGATCAGAACTTCCTATTTGGATCTTTTAATTATCGGCTAGCATATATATATATACATATATTATGTATTTTCTATAATGTCGTATGTTTTTAGAACTCGTGACCAATCATGAGCACATTTCAACAATTTTTTGTTCTATTTCACTCGATTTTGAGCTGCTTCAAACAAATATTTGTTGATAAGCCTATTACGTTTTGGACGCAATCTATAAACGGTCGTTCTCTATTTCTTTTACCTTGCGTTATTCCCTGTACGACCTTTTTTTTCCCAATCCATCTTGACGTATCATATAGCCGAATCATCTGTTATCACTTGCACTAATCTGTTTTTCCGATATATTTTCAGCTCCTCTACTACTGCAGCATTAGAAAACGATGTTTTATCCACGGCAACCTGAGTATTCGTCTGTAACCTATAATTTCGAATGCATCTATTCTTCGGCATAATCTTCCGTTCAGCGTCCATCACCCCGAGCCGTAGTTCTTGCTACTGAGAATATTGGTGTCTCCAATAGTCTCTTTTTAGTCCCTACTGTTATGGAGTGGTATTTCCATATGTTCGTCCATTTTATCCAATACGACTTTTTAGTTCATTTTCTACACTCCCATTATCTACAAACTGTGCTTTTGAATAGGTAACTGATGTATTTTTTCCGATGGTACAGATGTGAAGGTTTCAGGCAGTTTCTTATCCTTATAAATGTTTTGCACGATTTAACATTAAAGTAGTAGTGTCTTCTCTTTCTCACTTGCTGCTGTTAATACCGTATCATGTGGGTGGCGCAGATTTTAAATTTTTCTTTCATCAATCGTTATTCCGCCGTTCCATTTTCGTTGCTTAAATATATATTGTACAGCATAGGTGACACTATGCAGTCCTGTCTCCTGTTTTTCCGTTCGAAAACTTTCTTATAGTTGTCCGTCTTATTTTCACTTACCTGTTCCTTTCACACAATTTTTCTACTATAATTATAAGGTGTTCAGGTATTCCGAATTATCTTAGAATCTACCACAACGTATCCTATTCTACCATATTAAGTGCTTTGGTATAATTCAGGAAGCGTAGTACCGCTGGTGAATTTTCTGTAGTCTCTAAACGTTTAACAATGCTGACATTTAAGGTCCGCGTTTCCACCCCCAAGTACTGGAACAACGTACGAGTCTATAACTTTTAGTCTCAGGTGGAGTGGTAGATCATTAGCGAGCGTAACGTTTTTTATTCTTCCGAATAAGTTTTCTTTTGCTATTCCACATCTTGTTCTTATTTCTTCATCGTTATCTAATTTACCCTTTTATTATATAATATTTGTTTGTTTCATAACGATAAATATATATATATATCCCGAGAATCCCAACCTATGTAAGGTCAAGTGGTTTCTGACGCTTCAATCTCCGTAATTCATCGTAAGTAAAGATCCCCAGCAAGTATGTTTGGGTGGCTCTCAAGCTTTGCTATATGTGTGTTCTACCATATTTTTGAATTACATTAGTTACATACTCTACCTGCTGATTTGTTACACATACCAAGGCGCGGCTTGTTTATTATCGCCCTGAATATTTTGTTCTGCGATGTCTGTACTACTTTTAAGTTTGACGGCTTCGCACAACCAAAATATGTCCAGATGGGTCTTGAAATGTCTGCGTATATTAAAAGTGTTGTTCGTTGATACACTGTTTCTCCGTATAAGCCGGTACATTTTGTTGACACGGATATCTAATTCTCTTCTTTTAACTTGTATGTGATGCTTCCATGTTAGGCGGCTGTCTAAATACAGACCTAAGTACTTGATTCGTACAGGCAGGTCTATGCTATCTGCAGTAGACACAAGTGGTAAGGAAACGCCATCCGTGTCATCGTCACTTTCTGATTCTTGTATTTGTTTCTTCTTTGTGATATTTTCCATAATTTCGTTATCCAAATCTTAAATACTATTGTCACAGCATGGCAGATTGGCGTCAATATCTGAAAATTGTTCACAGTTGGTCACACACCTAGTAATTCATTCGGTGTTTCATTACTTTCCATTTCAACAATTTCATAATCAAGCTCCTTAAAACCACAATAAACAAAGCAGTTCTGAATTGTCATAAAAGTGACTTTTCTCCAGCTATCAGCAACAAATTGTATAGCCTGCATTATTCTTATTGTGGAACAGATAACTTTTGACATTGTAGAAACTGTTACCAGGTCGTCTTCAATAGCTTCTAAGATATGCTGTATCAACATCTTCCTATATTGCACTTTTAAATTTTTTATGACACCCATATCAAGTGGCTGAATTAGTGAAGTAGTGTTTGCAGGTAAGAATTCAATTTGAATATTCTTCAGTTTAACGACAGTGTGGTGCGAAGTTGCATCGTCAATAAGGAGTAACATTTTTCTAGAATCTCTCTGTAATTCTATATCCCAGTTTTCTAACCATTTTGAAAAAATAGTACCAGTCATCCATGCATTTTTGTTTGCGTAATATGTTACTGGCAGATTACTTACATTGAGATTTTTAAAGCAATGTGGCTTTTTAGTTTTACCAATAACTAAAAGTTTTTTTTGCCACTTCCAGTTGCATTGCCACAACATAGCACAGTGATACGATCCATAGCTTTTTTCAGACCAATAAGTTGTTCGTGTTTGTATATTAATGACCCATCTGGAGTGGCTCGATAAAATAAACCAGTTTCATCCGAATTATAAATGTCATTTAGGCTGTAACTTTGAAGGAATTTGGAAATTTTGCTTGAACTCCATTGTTCAGCTCCTGTCAAATCAGCGCTTGACTTTTCTCCATGAGTTTTTTTGAATTTGATATCGTGTCTCCCTTTCCACTGAGCAAGCCAACCATCCGTAGCTGCAAACTCTTCATAACCAATTTTTTTTTAAAACTCTTCAGATTTTAATTTCAGCATTGGCCCACTGACATGAACACCTCTTTTTGTTACTGTGCTAAACCATAAATTAAGAGCTACCTCTGGGTTTTTACCTTCTCTTTTTCGTTTCCTTTGCACCACCTGACTGCCCTTTTCAGTACTACTCCATTTTTTACGTAAGTTCTGTTCATCTGTTTTTAAACGGGAGATGGTGTTTTTGGAGACGCCCATGATTTTTGCTAACTCCCGAATAGGCATATTAGGTTGAATTTCGATTTTGTCTAGAATAGAAATTTTTAACATTTACGCGACATTTTATTCATACAAAAAAATTCACCAGAACTAAAAAAAGAAAAGAAAATTTTCGTAAGAAAAAAAAATAAAACCGCAGGACGCACTACAGTTTTTGCAGAACTAAGCTAAGAACATAAGCTATGGGAGAGTGCATAATTAATAAACGTACAGAGCAAAAAACAGTATAGAGTCAATGAAAGAATGTCAACACAGGGACATCTCAAACAAAACGAAGAAAAAACAAATATGTTCACTTAAACAAAAACGAATTGTAAAAATGACTAAAACATTTTTATTCAATTTTTCTTTATGTGAATATTTTCGTTTTATGACCGGAGGTGTCATTTTATATCGGCTGGCTTATCACCTCTCACTATTTATTGCCGTGAAAGTCTATTAATATTTGTCCCTTATAATCGAAGCGTTGTACCACTAAAGCGAACTAAAATAACCTTCATTTGATACGTTTGATTCGGGGTTTTGCTGATTGTCCCTTATAAACGGCTGTCCCTCTTATCCGGAGTCCCTTATAAGCGGATTCGACTGTATATATATATATATATATATATATATATATATATATATATATAACGACATCAATATTAGAAATCGTAGATGTACGATGGTCGTTTTCCATTAATTTCAGCGATGACCATTTTGCGTTCTATTGCTTCCTGTTTTTTCTTATTACATGTCCGAAGAATTTCAGCGATCTTATTGTTTTCCTGTAACACCGATTCAGTTTGTAGTTTGCTGTCCATAGACCACATTTTAAAATTGACGGAAAACACGATAGCTTAATTTTAATCCTCTTCCTAATAGAGTCTCCCTTCCGAATCTTGTTCATTTTTATCGTGACGCTTCGGGCGATTTCAATTCTGCGTCTTATTTCACCTTCAGAGTGTTCTCTACAACTGATTCTAAGTATATAAAACTTTCCACAGTTTCATAGCCGATGAGTACATTTTCACGAAGTGGTATGATTATACGTCCATCGGTTATCATTTTTGTTTTACTTTTATTTATATTTAATCCGTATTACGTACCAGCCTATGTAGAAGTCTTCATTCTCTTTCATGTCCCCAGCTATTAATTAACGTTGTATATCTGCAAATCTAATATTGATTATCTTCGGCGCTCCTATAATTATTCCGATATATATTATTATATAAAAAAAAAATTGAAATGTTGAAACTATGGATAAATAAATCGAAATATGGAGATGTATAGTAACAGATTTTTTGGGGAAGATAACAAAGTGGCGATATAAATAGTACCGGATGTTGGGCACTAAATGTTTACGAATGTTTCAATAATTATTTATAATTAAAACAGTAAATATAATAAAGCGGTATTATTTAAAACGCGATGAAAAGAAAATGTCAACGAACTGCGATCGATATAAACTTAATTTCTCATATAGGTGCCAAGGCTGGTCATCAGAATTAGTAGAGAAAATCCTCCGTTTATTTTTCGAATTTTTAATAGTGAATATCGTACTAACTCTCTTCCTTCCAGACTTCCTCCGATATGAGATTATTAACATCTGCTGATGCTAATTTTGTATAAGATCAGTAACCCCAGATAACCTTGGTAAATGTTTTTTTTTAATTTTTGCTCTTGACACGAAGGTCAATGAATGCTGCCGAATTGTATCATACACTAAATTATCCCGAAAAAAATTTAGTCTATTACTTAAAGAACGTCCAGATTTTCTGGCAAATAACATAAAATTAAAAAAGACCAACCGAATTCTCAAGGTTTTTCTTAGTTTAAATTTTTATTTATAACTGCAAATTGGTCAAAGTCGCCCCATCAATTCCTTATTTGTTATCTGTGTTTATATATATATATATATATATATATATATATATAATCACACGCACATTTGTTTACACATATATATATATATGTGAGCGTCCATTTTTTTATACTTTATCCTTCGATTTAAACTGGTTTCGAGCTGTGCATATTTTCAAAAGTCTACATCGTTAATTATTATGTCCTTATCTCTAAAATGGGATGTTTCACTAAGGTAACTATATATATATATTTTATATATATATATATATATATATATATATATATATATATATATATATATATATATGTATGTATATATATATGTATATATATACCGTTTAGTTCGTTAAAACTAAATGAACTCGCAATTAAATAATTACCTCAACATCAAAGAAGAAAACAGTTATTTTCCTTCAAATTATTTCCTCGATTATTCATTTCGATATTTTCGTAACTTCAAGCATGGCTATAAGTTAAAATGTGCCAAATCTATTCCGTATCCCGGAATGTATCGTATTTTGTAGTTCTTACCGTGGATAGTTCTCAGCAAGTGGATAATGAGGCTAGTTAAAGGATTTTTATATAATTAACTTTAATATCGGCCACAAAGGGACGTAAATCGCAATATAAAATACGAGAATATTTATTTACTTATATAGGAATATGTATACATGATGTGGATATATATATATTTGTATATAGTATATACCGTATATATATATATATATATATATATATATATATATATATATATATATATATATATATATATATACATACATACCGATAGATATCGATCGTCCGAAAATTTTCGAACCTTTGAAATATTATTATATAATTTGTACTTGAATTTTTTAAAATTAAAATTAATTATCTACTGGGATAATAGGGTCTGTTTTTAAATTTATATCTGGAATAATCAATTCGCCGACGGCTTCTTCATTTCTCCACTGCATATTGATTCGACAGTTTTACTATATGAATGCTCATCGTATATTTTAAATAAAGTACCGCTTGCGCACTAAACTGGAGAGATGCGAAATATGTTGAGTAAATTAAATCGAGAAGGGAAGCAATTAGAATTGTAAATCAACTTGGAAAAATTAAAATAATGAGGTTAACGTGACCTTTTTTTTCCCCCTATTGGCAAGTCACATCCTATGATAAACATTTAATGAAAAAAGTTGAGACAGTCAAATAGTTCAGATATTTCGGTGCTCCATGAAATTTGATCGCTCATTAGAAAAGCGAATCAGTCATTTACTATTCAGTAGGCGATACCAAAATTGCAGAAATTAAAAATGGATACGAAAATGAGAATTAATCAATGCTACGTAACCTCGGTAGTGAAATATTCCTCAGAGACACGGACTTTAAACAACGCGGAATGTATATAACGATCGAGCGCATTTTCACGCTGGCTAACTTGCGAAAATGGAAGAGAAGCCTCCACGTCGAAGAAGAAGAAGAAGAAGAAGACTGGAAATGGGATAATATCAGGAATGTAGCTAAAAACAGTTAGGAGTATAGTAGATGTCGCAAGGAGCAGACGATTATATTCGATTTAACTGCATATAGATGTTGGTATATGCAATATTTGAAAAGCAAACATGCAACGTGATGATGATATATACATATATAAAGATAGAAGATATACGTGATAGATATTTGCATTAATATATTTTTTTGGGGGGTGTTAACGGTAGATTAACTAAAGCTATTTTAAGGTAATAAAAATCGGCTTTTCTATTTTTTAAATTAACGTCATTATAAATAGAATAGTAATTTAATTCTAACCAGACGTATAATAAACGGAAGTTGACGATAAAAGCAGTTATACAATTGGCGGGTGTGGATGTTGCGACATTAGTTTTTGAACTTGGTTTAATCAAAAGTGGGGTGCGCTCTTATTAATGACGTCATCGATGAAATTAAATCCGATATAGTTTTTTTTTTTTTTTTTAAAAAAAAAATAAGTATATACACAGTTTTATAATAGCATTATGAAGTATATTTTTTCTGATTAAACATATACATTGCATTCGGGAAGAAATTTACAACACAGATGGCTTGAGGAAAATCTGAAACCCGATTCATCTAAGCGATAGTCAGAAATTTATTTAACTGATCGATCTAATTACATTTTTCCAGATATAGAAATAAATCAAATAACGAGAATTATACAGGAAATAATAATGCAATTTTCAATTAAATTATTTCTATATTACAAACATTATATGAAATAAAATAGCACTTGGAAATAAATTAAAAACGGAAAGTAAAAAAAAGAAAATATTAATAATAATATAATACATAGGAATAAATAATTCCGAGTAATGACCGACTATGTGCAAAACGTACACGAAAATGCAAAGTGAAATTAAATATTTATCTATTGTTACAGTTCCGTTGAAAAGTAATCGTATGTAATTCAAATTGCACACTTAAATTAATCGATTGAAAGGGAATATCGTAGACGAACAAGATGATAATAATAATAATATTAGTAATAATGATAATTTCAAATTTCAAAATTATAATTCTATATAATGCAGAATTTATATCGTAGACGATACAGTTAGTGTAATATTCGACTGTATCCGTATCTAAACGAGCGTCGATATAATAAACGAAGAAATAAATAAAGATACATAATATAAATAAATAACGTGATAAACTAACTCTTGCTTTGTCTATGTATACACATAAACACACTATACCCCAGACTTGGCATAACGAACATATAGAAATATGTATACATACACATAACTATTCTTTATTATATATATTATATATATAGGTATATATATATATATATATGAATATATACATGTATAATCCAGAGCACGCTGTTTTTACAATATATGATCAAAAACAACACCACACAATATAAAATATAATAAATAAACAAAATTGCGATTACTTGTGTTTAGTCTACGCACGATGCTATGGACAACAAGAAAACTTATGGTACAATTCTAAACAATATAAACTCGTTACTTATTAAATAAATTAAAAAGTGGCAGGGTAAATTAAATTTACTCGAATACAATAAAAATTATTAATAATTAAAAATGATAATAGTAAAATGATATTAATTTCATGGCCTGTCAAGGTTGTTACAGTCGATAGGTTTTTAATTCGAGTGGGAATCTTATTATATTCACCAATTTTGCAGTAGTGCTCCGGCAGTATGCAAACTTATTCGAGAGCAAGAAATTTCGTTACTAGAACCGCCTGCAAAAAGTACTCCTATGCAACAAAATTTACGCGGTACTTCATGGCGACCTATTTAGTTTATTTGAAAACAAATATTATAGACAAAACAGGATTTATATAATGAATCTATATAAAGAATGTTGAAACTATCACATTTACATACACACACACACACACACACACACACATACACATCACATCACGTCACGTCACGTCAGTTTTTACAGCAAATTGAAATGTAAAGCTAATTAAAATAATTGCCTATAAAGAGATGGTGAAAGAAATGTTAAACGGGTTTAAACGAACATTGTTTTTATAATTTAGGCATTTTATTTACTTTTATCATTATATTTTTTTAATATGAGGCTTCCAAATTTTAAAAGGTAAAACAAAACGAAAAAATTTAGATATAAATTCGAATATCGATTAATTACATATCTTCTCGATTATAAGAAATGTGGTTTTTGTTAAAATTATAAACCAAACAAAATATAACACCATAATCACTAAAGGTATTTTATTGCGAAGTTTTTCGACAATTACGTCATTTTCAAGCACACACAAATAATAGGTAATATTTATTTTTGCATGCTAGAAAATGACGTAATTGTCGAACAGCTTCGCAATAAAAAACTTTTAGTGATTATTGGTGTTATATTTTGTTTGGTTTATAATTAATAAAATCATTAATTAAATACTGAACACACCTACACATGTAAATTTATATATAGCATGTATATATATAATTAAATGAATATATTATGAATGTGTATATATATATATATATATATATACATATATATATGTATGTATATGTATATATATATATATATATATATATATATATATATGTTATTAAATAATAAACTCTTGTATATTATATATATATATATATATATATACTTGGCTATCTGTGAAACTGCTGGCTGTAACGATTTGCATAAAATTTTGTACATACGATCAATTTATTAACTAATTAAAAATGGCCAGTACGGAAATTACGAATTTTGCAATTTTGGGCGCTAACTTCGATTATAGCCCTATAAAATTTTGAAAATTTCAGTTATTTTACTCGATACTTATATAAATCTACGTTAAAAATTTCAGCTCGATCGCATTTAACCTTTCGAATGTTGTAAGCTCGGAAATTTGTTATTCACTGCATGCCCGTTAGTAAATATAATTAAAATTTTATATCCGGGGTACAGTTTCGATTGAAGGTGTCGGATTTTTCTGAGATATGTTTTAATCTATCAAATAATTATTT
Source organism: Coronaproctus castanopsis (assembly GCA_032883995.1). NCBI lineage: Eukaryota > Metazoa > Arthropoda > Insecta > Hemiptera > Monophlebidae > Coronaproctus > Coronaproctus castanopsis. Next base: position 54,179,386 of record CM065052.1, read on the forward strand.
TAACCAATTAAACAATTCAAAAATTTATTTCCGAAAAAATAGTGCTTGGGAGTTCTGCTTGAACGACACGATTTCGAATTATACGAAGGACGAAAATTTTTTATGATCCAAAAAGGTCTCGAATCACAACCTAGGTATCCTCTTAATAATGAGTACCAACTTGCTGTAGGAGTCAGAAAGTAAATGGCAAACAAGCTCATTTTAGTTTGTCTAGGATCCCTCGTTGGCTGGTCTATCAATTTTCAGTTTGATGGGCGTCTTTGATGACGTCCTCTCACAGCTTCCGAGACGATTATATATATATATATATATATATATATATATATATATATATATATATATAGTATAATCTTGTCGTTTCATGAATTCTATTTATACAAACCTCTGTGGTCGAATATTTTTTTCCGGCTAAAATAGCAATTTACCATTTAAATTTGATCCCAATATTAATGTGGAACAACGGCAAACTTTCCGGAATCTTGTGTTACTGCACCCACCTCCTCGGTAATAATCATTTAATCTTTGACTAGAGGTACCTAGGAAAGTGGAAAATATGACCTTACGAAAGAGAATCATTATTGGCCGATGACTGTCACCTCAGTTAGCAAAAAGAAAAATCAACGCTGTTGGGAAAAGACGATTATCAGTTTATAACGTAATCTTCCAGAAAGGCAAAAAAATATTTCCACCGATCTGATCTTTAGTTATTAACCCTCCCCTGTCACTCGTCATCATTATTTTTTTTTTTTAACTCAAGATAGTATACTTCGGTTTGTCATAATTTTTGAAAATAACGTGTACAATATTGAATTTTTGATAACTATACAGGCTATACATAACTTTTAACACGTTACATAAATATTTCTAGAATCAAAATATTTAATGTCGATCGAATCTTTTTTTTTTACAGCCCACTCAACGTGATACTATAATTACAAACTCATATTTCTATAAACTCGGTCAACTTCTCTAGAAATATCGCTATTTCCGGAAACAGATATAAATTCTCAAGATGAAGTTATGAGGAGGACCATTACGAGACGCGCGCAGTAATTTAAGGTACAGTTCAGAGCGTAATGTTATCAAAGAAGGTCATTCGAAGAACACGTGATCAGGATTGCAAATTGCACGTCCAGCATGTAGAGGGCAGTAAGGAGTTTCTCTAAGCTGCATAAGAAACAGGGGGTCCGACAACAAGCGATGCCCAAACCGCAATCTGCTGATAAGTACAATTCCTCTCCGCTCAGTGTTTTAAAAAAAAAGTAGAACCATGGAAATCTAGGAAGAGACGGTTGCAACATTAAATACCGTCTCTGAATCAGACGTAGGAGATTACTTACCTGTATATATATAATTTGTTGTACAGTGCGAGTAGCGTATAAGGCAATCATAATATGGCGTTATCGCAGATAGGTACACACAATCAGGTGAATTGAACTGATTGTAATTGCATTGTTGGTACGACACAATGCAGCTCCGAGTGATTTCGTAGTGTACTTATTGTTACTAGCTCGTATATGGTGTTGTGCGCGGTGGTTTGTCATTTCCTTTCTTGCGATAATAATTATTTATATTTTTATTTCCTGATGATAATTTATGCGTCGCCGATCGTGCTCAAAGTCGATTATAGAAGCCCGTACTCCAGCCACTAGGCTATCACGACGACTTTTTATTACGATAATGTATATTAAAAGTTTACTTATAGAGGGCATTCTAACTGAAAAGGGTTAAAATTTGAGTGTAGAACGTTTATATCGTTGAGTAAATAATATAATTAACCTCTTCTGTTTTCGTTTAGCGTTTGATACTCAGGGCTTATCGGTATTTTAAAAATGATAAGGAATTTCACTCGAGTACCCTATAGAACTTTACAAACAGCTGATTCGATATTTATTATTTGTCGCACGATAAAGAGAATATTTAATAAAATTAACTATTTAGACATGGTATTAAGAAAAGAAAAGTAGTTAGATCATTGAAAGAAAATAAATGTAAGATGGCGATCAATAGGAAGACGTATATATATATATATATATATATATATATATATATATACATATATATATATATATATATCCTATAATATATATAAAAATTATTATTATTCACTAAAGGCGAAGCCATCTTTACCATTGTCGGAAGTTCTTGATATTGAAGAAAGTTACTATGCTATTTTCAGGTTATAAATAAGAAAACTGGCGAAAAATGCTCAAAAAACAAATTATTCCTAATAACGACAACAACATAATATATAAGATTAAATCGGTTATTATTTACTCAAATATATTCTTTCTTGTAAACTATTTATATTATTATTATTTATTATCGGTTAAGTTATTTGTAACACGAAAATAGCGCGCGGCATTAGATGATTATATGAAAAATAAATGTATTATTTTAATTATCTTATCACCCGAACGATTACCGTTGTGTAGACTGTAACGAATATATTTGTATAAATTTAACATTAAAAATTCTGTTTAATCTTAAATTAATCCGTTAAAAATACGCAACATATTCCTTTAGAGTGTAAATCGTGTAGAATAAATTATGACGAACATAATTTTGCTCGGGTATTATGATGATGGCATGTATTAGACGATACGTTTTAAAGAGAAAAATCAAAAAGAAACTGCGCCTGTAATAACAGCGGATAGCTTACAATCCACACTAGTAGTAAGGACAATTCGCAAGAATCCCTAAGCTGAAGACAGATAAATTAAAAAATAAAAAATAAAAAATAAAAAAAAAAATTAAAAAAAACGATCACAAGTCCGTGCAATAAATAATTTTGAAAAAAATTGATAATGTGCACATGCAATAACTATAATAATTAGATGATACATTCATGTTGAATACATGATGATGAAAAGGTGTTTATAAGGTCGTTTGGCCACTGAGGTGTAAACCGTGGCCTAGTGGTTGAAATTTTTAGCTTACCTAATTCGTATGACTAATAAAAAATTCTCTCTCTTCTCTCTCTCTCTCTCTCTCTCTCTCTCTCTATATATATATATATATATATATATATATATATATATATATATATATATATATATATATATATATTCATAAGTTTAAGGTTTCTATGGAAATTATACTTTTTTTTTTTTTGTAAAATTTCAAAGCACTCGCAGCTAAATATTTTGAAAACATCAGGAAGTTAAAAAAATATACATACATAACATACGTATATATATATATATATATATATAAATATAAAATTGGCGATACTACTCAGGACGATGACTTACGAAACATAGTAGGGAAATTTGGCCTAAGGAAAAGAAATGATAGAGGCGAACGCTTGCTACAGTTTTGCGCCAGCACAGGGATGTTTATATGTAATTCTGGATTCCAGCACCATCATAGGTGGTTATACACATGGAGCTCACCTGATAACAGATACCGAAATCAAATAGATTATATCCTAATTAATAAAAGATGGAGAACAACAGTCAAAGATACTAAGACTTATCCAAGCAAAGATTGTGGAAGTGATCATCAGCTACTAGCAGCAGAATTAAAAATTAAGTTACGAAAATGTCAAACGTCGAAACCTATACGAAACAGATGGTACTTAAGCACCCACACAGAGTACAAACAACAAGCAACACAAAAATTGGCAGACATTGTACAATCATCAGACCGATGGAGAGATGTCAACACCATGTGGGAAGCTACAAAGAACGTTCTGGAACAGGTAGCAAAAGGATACAGTGCATCCTACCATAAAAGGAAATCATGGATCAGTGATGAAACATGGAGGATAATAAATAAAAGGAAACAAATCAAGATTAATGGCTGGAAATGTGAAGAAGATCTCAGGAAGTATCGCGAGGTAGATAAGCAAATTAAAGAATGATAAAAACAATTTTATAAACACCATATGTAAGGACATCGAAGACCATAAGAACAATAATAACCAGACCAGAGACATGTTTCGGAAGATAAGACAAATAACAAGACATTTTACACCGCAGTATCCGATAATACAAAACAAAGAAGGAAAACTACTGATAGATGGGAAAAAAATAATATCCAGATGGCGGGAATACTGTGAAGAACTGATGAAAGGGGAACGTGAACAAAATAACACAATGGAAACGAAAACTACAATAACTGAAAAAGAACCACCACTGCTGAAAGATGAAATCAGGCTAGCCCTGCAGAAGCTAAGTACCCAAAAGGCAGCAGAGAAGATCAAATTGTTGATGTTCATAAAACTAGACAATGTAGCAGTGGAGGTCCTATATGGAATTTGCCAGAAAATATGGGACACAAATATGTGGCCAAATGACTGGACAAAATCTATATATATACCAATCCATAAAAAAGGAGAACGAAATATATGTGAAAATTATAGAACAATAGCATTAATATCGCATGCCAGTAAAGTAATGCTTCACATAATTCATGAAAGATTAAAATCATTCGTATTGCCGCAAATATCTTCAGAGCAGGCGGGGTTCATTCCTGGCAAAGGCACACGAATACAAATAATGAACTTAAAACAAATAATCGAAAAATGTAGAGAATTCAATGTCACAGCATACTTCTGCTTCATTGATTATAGTAAAGCATTCGACCACATCCAATGGGAACGCCTATGGCAAATATTAAACAACCTCGGCGTCACGTGTCATCTAATTTGTCTCATTAAATCGTTATATACATCTAGAAAAGGTAGAGTTAAAGTAGGTGATAAATTGCCGGATGAATTCAAAGCAGGAAAAGGTGTACGACAGGGCTGCATACTAAGCCCGATATTGTTCAACATTTATAATGAGTGGATAATGAGAAGTGTCCTACAAGAATGGGAAGATGGTGTAAAAATTGCGGGAAAAGCAATCAATAACCTGCGATACGCGGACGATATTGTAATAATCGCCTCATCGGAACAAAAAATGGTCAGCCTCCTTGAAAAATTGGAAAGTATAAGTAAAGAACATGGATTATACATAAACAGGAAAAAGACCAAGATAATGATTATAGATGGCAACAGTCAATCACAGGATCCACAAAGTATAGACGAATTACAAGTGGTTGATAGATTTGTATACTTAGGAACGCTAATCACAAAGGACGGAAGCTCAACAGAGGAAATTAAACGTAGAATAAAGATAGCAAAAATGGACAATTAACAAAAATATGGAAGAGCCATGAGATAACAATACACACAAAAATGCGTCTTATGAACTCGCTGGTGTTCTCTGTATTCCTATATGCATCAGAATGCTGGACAATGAAAAAGAGCGATACACAACGCATTAATGCGTTTGAAATGCACTACTGGAGGCGAATGCTAAGGATACCATGGACTGCGAAAAAAACTAATTTGTCAATACTTCAAGAAATTAAGGTGGATCAGAGATTACAAACCGTGGTACAGAAACGAATAACATCATACGCAGGACATATCATACGACAGAATGGATTGGAAAAAATGATTATGACGCGTATGGTAGAAGGTCGTAGGAAAAGAGGCAAGCCACCATATAGACAGAATTTAAAAAATCGCAGGCACCGCATCAATACGAGAAATGATGGACCCGGCAGCAGATCGAACTACATGGCGGCCAAACACGTTCATTTATGAGGATTCATAGGGTCACGAGCCACCGATGATGATGATATATATATATATATATAATGTTGATGTATTGGAGAGTAGTGATTTTATGAATTAACAAAACAAAATAAAAACGAAGTTTTTACGGTGATTAACTTTTTTTTATTTTGTTATATATATATATGTATATAATTAAATCAAATCTTGAACAAGAAAACTAAAAATCAAATGACTAACCTAATATGTTTTCAAATGAAATAATAAAATACGTTCGGATAGCTAAAAGAAAGGATGCATCTTTAGAAAAAGGGATGTGTCATGAAACTAAACCTAGAACATTCTGAGAAGAAATAAAGACCAATCGGAATCCATATTATATATATATATATATATATATATATATATATATATATATATATATATATATATATGTGTGTGTGTGTGTGTGGAAATGTTAGTAGGAACAGGAGAAATAACAGTGGATATTATGCGCGAGATATGCCAAATAGTATAGGAATGAATGACCAGTGTTTTGGACCGAAACAATATATGTTCCTGTACACAAAATAGATCTCGGAGAAAATGTGAGAATTACCGTAGAATTGTATTGATAAGTCATGCTAGCAAGGTTTTACTATATATCCTCCAGAATTGACTTCAAAATTTCCTGTTTCCCAACATTTCGGAACGCGGAAACAACTGATGGATATGAGGCAAATGACAAAATATTAAATGAATATAACGTTCCAACGCTATTCTGCTTCCTAGACTATAACAAAGCCATTGGTAACGTTAAATGGTTCAATCTGTGGCAGGTTTTGCCTCTCACTGGTACACCGATACACCTGTCTGTCGCCTATATTGTTCAATAACATTGAAAATATATTGTAAATAAAGCAGTACAAGGAGTGGAAGGTGGAATTTCTATAGGAGGAAAAAATATTTAATTTCAGACTTGTGGATGATCTGAATCTCGTTGCGAAATCGACTGAGGAAATCAATTACTGAACAAAATCGAACTCGTTAGTAACGAGTTGCGGATTGAAGCTGAATAGAGTAAAATGCTCTCTCTTAGTAATCAACAGAGATGAGGCAACTACGACACCAATAAGGAAAGTAATTTAAAACATTCCATCTGTGAGCCTGCATAAAAAAATAAAGGTGGTTCTTACCAACAAATAAAAAAAGAATAGCTCTCACGAGCGGTGTTTTAGGAAAATTATCAAAGATATGGAAGGGCCGCAAAGTTCCAAATAACGAAATTAAGTTTGGTTTATAGACGCCAGAACTGATGCGGGAAATCAATTGTCAAAATATCAGTCTGGACATCCGCAATCGGATTACGACGTAGAAGAAGAAAGGAAAAAATATATATGTGTATGTGTATATGTATGTATCGGTATATATATATTATGTATGTACATGTATATAAAATAGTATGTATATATGCGCATATTTATATATGTGTGTGTGTGTGTGTGTGTGTGTGAACATAATGGAAGCGTACGGCAAATTTTTGCAGTTTTTAATTTAACGTTAAATGACGTCATTTTACCGTTGAATCTTTCACTCTTCGATTAAAACGTCGACCGAATCCATAAGAACAGATAGAGAAATAAATCGATTATCTATAAACTCGATAAATTTCTTAATTAATCCGATCAGGGATCACTAAAACGAAAATAAAAATAATGATCGTTTTTAATGATGTTTTTAATGACGTTTTTGAATTAAATGTTTTTATTGAGTTCAGTTTTTATAATTTTTAAACTTGACGATGTGGCTAACATTCAAAAAAGGCTACAACCGCTTATACTATTAGTTATTTATATTGATAATAGCGATTTTTTGTTCGTTTTTATAATAATTGATAAAGATTTTTATTTTTTTATCGGAGTGTAGAACGGTACAGTTGCGAGAGAATACTTACTTGTATTACCGGTTGCATAAATGAACGCCTGCTCGAAATTGTATTACGGTTAAAATAGTATAGGGTTTTTCATAAACTACGATATAATTGTCGTAATAGTAGTAGTAGTAGGCTCGATAATATACGAATTAAATATCGGAATAAACGATCTAGAACAATATACTAAATTTAGATATATGGAATAGAAAAACGAGAGAATGAATATCATCGTTCGGAGGAAAAGTAGAAGAAAAAATGAGTGATGAACGTGTCCATAGAAACGGTAAAAAAAAAAAAAACGGGAATCCAAAGATTATTATGAAATTGAGCAGTAAAAAACAAAAAAACAGTAGAAGCCATAAGGAAAGAACCTATCCAAGATAACAGGACCAAAATCTATATAAATGAGGAAATGTTTTCGTATTATAAAGACTTATTATGGAAAACGAAGAATAGAGGCAGGGAAATGGGAAACGGTTTGATTTAAGTGTGGTGGGAAATTGTTAAGAGAAACTGAAGTTGGTCTTCTGGAAGAATATTAACGCAAGACGACACAGGTAAATATGTAATAAGGAAATCAATTTTAAGATAAAATAATTAAGCTGTAATATAATAAAAAGTAAATAAGAGCTAGTGAGTGTAATATATAAATTTCTATGAGTATGAAGTGCGAGATAAAAATTTTATATATGAAAAAATGATGTAAAAATAATCAAATGAAAATCGATAGGAGTATAGTGTTAAAAAAAGATGGATTGAGATATTGTGGCACGGTGTAAAATCAGACAGATTGATATAGTAATATTGGGAGAAATAAATGTATAAAAATATATCATATATATCGTTGTCAGAGACAGTCCTCGAAGGTTATGATAGAATTCACAACCTAGAAGATTCTGAAAGAAAATACTACTTACATAATTATTAGACAAATAGAAAGTATAATGACGAATGTGATTAAATACAATATGAGGAATGCGAAAAGCATAATTTTAAAATTATGTATAAATAAAATTGTATTTATAGGCGCCATTTATAGACGGCCAACATACGGCATTGTGAACAATGTTAATGAAATTATTGAAATAGAGATAACGAACTGTCGCAAAATAAAACATTAATGTACATAAGAGATATAGATACAACCAAAAATGATCACAAAACAAAAAACTATGGGTAGGCGGAAATTGGATACACACGAACGAGTGCGATGAAAGGATGTAACTAGAGAAGAATGAAAGAGAGACCGTTATACACAAAAACTCAAATCGACCGTGTGTATACGAAATAGCGTAACGTAAAATATAAGAACCTAGTTAAAATACCCGACCATAATACGGTTAATTGCGAGGTATATTTTGAACATTTCCAGCGGATGCGCAAAATACAAAGGTGTTACTTTAATGAAGCAAAGCTTAGAAATGGATCAAACGGGATGAAATGAAATAGTGACATAGATAAATGATAAAAGAAACCAGCATATATAAAAAAAAAAACCGTAGGAAAAATGTTTGCTGTATCAGCTTTATAAAAAATGTAAAAATAACATGGATCAAATAATCCGCGAGTGATATCAGAAGGAAAACTGGGATAAAAATATAAGAAAATATATAGCGTGGAGACATCATGCGAGGTAGGTGAAATGATAGCAAAATGTTTCTGTAAAAAAATCACATTCGTAGAATAATAGAACAGTTCAGTAAAGAATTTGAACAGCACGTTGAAACGATAAAATAAATTTAAAATTACCCGAATCTCCTATTGTAGTAAGTACGTACATCCTAAAAGCGAAGAAATAACAAATTGAAAACGTAATAGACAAATCACTTGTGAAACCTTGTCGTAGTGATAATATAAGAATTAGGGAGTTGAAATTTGTTAATACTAAGATCTGAAATAGCGCATTTAATAAACGAAACATTGATAGCGGAGAAATATCGCAAGAGCTGAAAACGTTAATAAGGCCGATATATATATTAAAAAAATAATTATTGCTAACTACAGACCAATTGTAGTTGGCAATGTTATAGCAAAAATTATGGAGATATTATATATATATGTAACAACGTATCTGGTAAGATACTTAGAGGATAATGAAATTATCGATAATAACCAATGAAAATAAATCATCGTCGAAAACACTAGATGTTTTTTTTTTCTGACGGAGGTAAGATTAAATCTAGATAAATGGGAAATAAAGTCGACTTAAGCGTTGGATACTGTAAACCGCGTCAAGTTTTTACGAAAATTGATATGGGTAAAACAGGTAAAATCTGAAACTGGTTTAAAAATTATTTAAGCGACGGGAAATGCATTGCGACTATTGCAGGTATACAAGGATTACAATTTTGCACGAAAAAAATATGTACCGCGAGGATTTGATTATTTATTATATGCGCTAATGCGGAATTAAATGACAGCAGAATACGTGCATTTGACGATGATAAGCAGTGTGGAGGTCAAACCGGAATATAAAAAACGCGAAAGAACATACGTAATAGAAATCAATAAATGATCGCAATAATCTCGTAATAAACACGTCGAACGGGAAATATATGATTCTTAAAACTACGATGGATGCTGAAAGATACAAACCCATACTATGGATACATTCAAACGATCGTGTTCGTTACATGAAACAGGATAATATGTATAATTGCGAACGAAATGGTGAAGGAATACAAATATTTGGATAGATGAAAATTCGGGGGTAGAATAAGCGCACGGTTCCTGTAGGAAGAAAAGTACGAATTACCGTCAAAGTATTATAAAATTATATCAGCCAATAAAAATGGTTTAATTCGCGTCGATAGATTCCAGATTAAGATATCCAGGTTTAGATTGGAAAAGAAATCCTGTACAATCCACATCGAACGATTATAGAAAAAGTTCTTATAGTGTTGATCTACGCTTATACGAGCTTCTTAAGAAAATATGTCGGATATAAACGGTTTTTTCTTAATGACCGAAACGGTGGACTATCTTTTAAAAATAAACGAAAAGCAGTAAGTATCTAAGGAAGACGGTACAGTATGATTCAAGAAATACGTTAAAGTATTAAATACAAATATCTAAAACTAAGTGTGGAAACTAGATAGAAAAATGTCGTTATCGGAAGAAATCATTAACGAAACCGCAGTGAGTAGATTAAAACGCGAAAAAGAGTGGCTGCAGAATGAGAAAAATATCTGCAAAATACCGAACTAAGCTGACGGGATTTTAACAAATTAAACATTAAAAGTGATAATTAAATTCGAAAAATGAACTCGCCGGCTGCTACTACGCCCGCGAGACTACAAGACGTTCCATTTCTTTGCTTCTCGTGCACCGTCAGTATGGAATGCCTCTAGGCACGCATACGCGCGAGGTCGCCAAAAAATTCTACCGTCACGTAGCCTTCCTTCTGGACGATATCGAACGAACCGTGCGCGCCCAACTTTTATGCGACCTACGCATATGTCGAATCTCGTTGTAATTATATAAACGATATATACTGGGTACAACGTGTATTTGAGCAATATATACATCTTATAAAGAACTAAATCTAGTACAAAGTGGATAAAGTTAAATTATAAAATGATTATTTTCTTCGTAACGGTTTTTCGTGTCGCTCAACATGACGGAAATTTCGTAAATTCGCAAGGGAATAGCCAGAGTGAAAGACATGTCAATAAGAGAAAGATGCAATACGGGGTACAATAAGGTGCTACTACAGAACGAAAGAAAATATAATAACGCGTAGATGTGAGTGTACGCGAGAGTGTAAATGAGAATAAATGTGAGAGTACAATGAGGAAACACGTGAATGTGAAAATGTAAAGAAATAAGTTATAAATTATAAACAGGATATATTATAATTGTATATTCGATATAAATATTTATGGTAGTTAATGCGTAATAATTACTGTGCATCGTACAAATACCTGTTGACAAGCGGAAGCTAATTTTTATGAACTTTTTTTTTGTATATTGAGGTATGCCCCTGAGTGTGTTCAATTTTTGTATGTATGTGAGTGTGTTGCAGAGTTTGTATAAATAACTCGTATATAGCTCTAAAAATTATAAAACATAAAAAAAAAGTGCAGGCATTAAACCGTCCGTAATTATTAAAGTCGTTACAATTTAATTAATAAATTGTTAGAAAATTCGAACATCCGAATTTTAGAATTACGCGATGGTTACTGCTTAAACGATATTATATTATTTTCTCTTAATTCGTGTTCCTTTTATTTGGTTCTACTTTATCGTTTCCACTTCCTTTTTTTGTCTGTCTTCTTTTTCACCCGTCTTTTATTTATGTTCCGGATATTAAATTCGAAATTTACTTTACCGACGAAAGACGTGATAGTAAAGTCCGCGCGACACAATAAATTTACGCCGATTCGTTTCGATGACACACACACACACGCACGCACAGAGAGAGAGAGAGAGGGAGAGAGCCTGTCGATTTTTTAACAAGTGCGTGAAGATCCAAACGTGTAAATCCGAAAATATTTTATAAATCAAAACCTACAACATTATTAAGTGCCGTCTCCGTATCGGAGGTAGGCGACTAGTTTGCATAATTTGTCGTACAGTGTAACGTACAAGACAATCGATGGCGTTAGCTCAGATAGATACACACAGCCGGGTGAATTGATTTGATCAATGCATCCCTACGTGTTTTTGTAATGCACTATATTGTTACTAGGACGCATATAGTGTTGCGCGTCGTGATGGTTTGCTTATTGCCTTCATGCGATAATATTAAGATTATTCAAATTTTTATTTCCGATGATAATTATTGCGTCGTTGATAATTTCCGTATGGAAGTTCGTGCTCTAGCCACTAAAGTCTATCCCGACAACACAGATTATAATAAATCTAAATTCGAAAGGAATAATCATCGCATCGAACAGTTCGAAAAAAAAATAAGATCGAAAAGGTTTTTCTGTAGTCGGCGGTAGGTTTTTTTAATTTAAAAATTAAATAAAATGATAATATACTTTTTTTTTTATAACGTAAGGGTCGTGAATTTTTCCCATTATTTATACTGATCGTTTATATAGTCAATGTACAACTTTGTATGGTTACAGAGAAGAAGATAATAGTGATGGAGAAATGGTCCTTGAATGATGTATCAGCAAATAGGCTCTATCGCTGATACACGATCCATGACTCCGCGCCTAAGTCCGAGTTGGTGAAAAGCTTACTACTCGGCCTCAGATAGGTTTGTATCGAAAATTATAGATAATATGAGCCGGAAAGATATAATAACTTAGTACGAACTGCCGAAGCTAACTGTATGCCCTGCTAAGATCTTGTTAGATCTATTTATCGCGACTGCAAACATCGATTATCGCGTCCTTTATATCAAGGAAGGACGCGAAATATGATTGTCCAGTTTTTAAAGGTGCGAGAATAAAAATGTGTCGCCGTAAATAATTACTACTCAATCGCTCAAACGAAATAAAATAGAAAACCGGTAAATTATTTTAATTGCACCTCCCCGATATAAGTAACGCATATGTGTAGATTTGGAAAGAACGGAACAACTATAGGATTATGGCATTCAAAATACGCTCTAGTTGTGGTAGCAGCTCGTGTTTCTTAAATACAACGGTTCTTTCCGTTAAAAAAATGGAGCGCACAACGCTATGGAAAGAATAGAATAGAACATAGCCGCGAGGAAACCCCTCGTACGAGGATTTAAACGGGACTGTAAGGTGCGGTGGACGGATCAATAGAATAAGGGTGCGCAAAATTAAAGGAAACATATGTGTGCGTGTGATTAAAGGATCTAATTTTCAATTGCATGTAAACTCGGCATTTAACCATTAAATGGATTAAAGATTTGCCGGTCTCCGGTGTAATATATAAACATTTTTTGTGTATAAAACACATGTGTTATATGTGTGTTTATGTATGGACATATATATATAAATATATATACATATATACATATATACATACATGAAGTGGAACACTAACTTTTAGTTATTATACGAAGTAAATTTTGTTCATTGAAGTTAGCAACATACACCGTGTCTGTAATTTTTTAAAATTGAAATAATTGTTTATTTGAAATCACTGTTCGTTTGAAGAGAGATCGAGGTATTACGATCTTTAATATCCGCTATCTCGTATTTCATAGTAGGAACGTATTATTGGGTAAATCAATCTGGGTGCTTTCATGCAGACATATTCGATGCTAGTCAGTAAAAGTACGGATATGAATTTGAAGAAAAGGTTAATAAAGTCGTACGTATGGAGCGTAGTGCTTTAAGTGTGCGAAACCTGGACTATAAATGCAAATGATAAGAAGAAGAAACTCGAAGGTGCAGAAATGTGGTTCTGGAGGAAATATTAAAATCGGTGGAAAAGATTAAAAAAGAAAACGTTTTGAAAAAAATAGCGGAAACTCGTACTTTATTGAATACCATCGAGAAAAGAAAAGCCGTAATGATGGGGCATATAATAAGAATGACGAAATGATAATGAAAATCATTAAAGGGAAAACAAGGAATACCACATACAGAAGAAGACCGAGGAACAGTTACGTATCGCAAATAGTAAAAAACATGAAATGTACAACGTACAACCAATTAAAAACAATAGCATGGAATAGGACCGAAGGGGGAAAACGAACCTAATGGGTTCAATGATTGCTGATTATGATCTCGTATTTCAAGTTACGATATAAGGTAAATTGACGTTAGTCAAAACTATTATGTCGGTTTCGACGGTGCGCCTGCAATACTTATATTCCGTTTACATTCATACGACTAATTTTACCTTTTTCTTTACCATCTCGGGTGACGTTATTATTAATCCAATTTTCCAGTCTTTTTCCGAATAATATCAACATCCTCTCTCTCTCTCTCTATATATATATATGTATATATATATATATATATGTATATATATATATATATATATATATATATATATATATATATATATATATACATAAACGGGAAAGATTATTTCTACGATGTATTAAACGAGAAAAAAGTTCAACCGTATATTGGCGGGAAGGGTTTTTTCACATTTCGATGTAGACAATCTTAATCTAGAAATTGAAGTCAAAAGAAGATGTGCTTATACAAGGACAGCTTTCCAGAAAATGAAGATTAACAGATAACACATTGTGTCTAAACAATAGCAAGAGCTTTTTTATACAACATTATATTTATTCTATTTTCCTATATTGGGTCAAACCAACTACGTGCATAGCAAAATCAATGAAATGATTAGAAGCATGCGAAATATGGGTGATTCGTAGAGTGCTGAAAATATTGTAGGAAGAAAATGTAGTACTCGACAAAGTTCAGCCGGAAAGAACAAAATCCTAAAGACACCGCTAAACAACGAAAAATCGGCTGCTATTTTAGTCGTCTAATGCGAGGAGAAAATTATAAATTTCTGCGGGAAAGATTGAAAGGAAACGCGAAGCGAACGAGGCAGAACAAGAAAAACATACGACAGTGGATAGGTTTGGAAACAATCACAGAAATAGTACAGTCAAGGGAACGTGAAGTTTTCCGTCTTTAATCGTCTTCAATCATAGTGTCCACTATATGGAACATAAATTTTACCGCTAAAATAAAAATGTCTATTAATTCTAAAAATATTTATACGGCCCGTTAAAAAATTTATCCGTATCTCTATTATAGCGAAAATATTAGATTTTAAATTTTAAATCGGTACAATCGAGAAAGATGTCAACCGTCGCGATTATCGATTAAGAATATCCCGTCTAACTTCCACAGCGACGTATCCCCCACTCGTCGCAAATGGTACAATTAAAAAAAAGAAAAACTAATATCAAACATTTCGAAACGCGCCTACGTGGAAGGATGTTAAAAATACTACGGCCAAGCGAGGTATCAAAGAAAAGTACGACTTACAACGAATAACTAAAATACCATTTTCTCTCCTAACTTTAAGCTAAGTACCTAGAAGTATAAAAGCACCGTTGTAAAACTTACGATATGCTCTTGCGATTATTTAAAAAATAATGCAGTAAAAAATGCAAAAATTTTACAAGCGCCAAAGAAATAAACAAAAATAAAACAATATAAAACATTTAAAAAAATATTTTTTTTTTTTATCTTCCGAAATTATGCCACTAGCTTCAGGTTATCTAGCAATCTTTTTGAAAAGAAATTGCGATTGACTTGTGAAGTTCCTTACCCAACGGTAAGGACTTTCGTTAATTGTATTTTAGTACCTTATATTATTGATGCAACTTAAATGAACAAAAACGAAATTTTTAACAATCCGCTAATTATAACAATCTGTGTTTTAGTCTACGATGTTATAGCATAACTTATGTATAAAATTGTCATTGTATTAGAAACAAAATGAAAGGGCAGGAATAAGGTTGTATAAAGACAAAACATTTCAGACTTTTTTTTTTGCAAAAACCATAGCGAATCTATTTGGAGAACTAAAAAACATATCCTTAAACAGCACAAAGTTGCTGCTGCCTTGTAGAATCAATCTGTAACATGGATCAGAAGGTACGCTGAGAAGACCCATTTTTTTCCTTTTTTTTTTTTTTTTTTCTAAACACGTAGTCAACAAATATATTGAAGATATACAATTTACGGAACACGTGCACAACTATTTAAACAGATCTTTATAGCTTTCCCTTCCCACACGCTCCATCATGCTAGCGGAAGTAGAATATGAGTTAAAAACGAATACCTACTCGCAATGCTCCAGGAATTAATTTGACATTTGAGAAATATTAGAACATATTGCACGGACCATAATTTTATAGATTAAATACCGGTTTAATACCATTATCCGACTTTTTTATTTATTTCTCACATATACGAAAGACATCTATAATAACCATGCTAAGAGTCCACTTTTACAGTGACATCGTAGAGGCCGATCAGTTTTCTGTGTTTAATAGACTAGTATAACGAAGAATTACCGCAACATCGAAAACAACAGATTTAATCTTTTGTTTTCCAAAAATTTCATTCTATTATACATCAATGTCATCGGGTTGTCGATACTATTTCTTCCTGTTTTCATAAAGGGCGATATTGCCCTATTGTCCTCTTAGATGTACCTCAAGCCTATATAAACTCAAGAAGTTTCGCGGACTATTACTTGTTGATTCAATCCTATTCGGAAAACAGGAAATTTCGCGTACGACATGACACTCCAGTACAAGCATCTGTGTCGCGAGGAAGCATTTTAGGACTCACGTTGTACGTGATATTCACAACAGATAACCCTAAAACTTTATATATATATATCAATATTTACCTTTGCTGATTACACTTTCATTATGGCCGTTGACGAAAGTCCGGAAGTAGCATCTCGATCTATAAACTGCCTAAAATGGACAATTAATATCAGCACGGATAAATCGACAAATGAAGAAAACCCGCAAACAAATATATATAATATAAACATAAAAAAAAAATCAAAAACTTAATGATGCAAAGAGACAAAAATTATAACAACACGCATAAAAGCTAAAACAAAACAAAGAAAAATTAAATATTATATAATAAAAAAAAAATAGATGTAAAACAATAAACTTGCTTCGAAGCGTATGGTAAAGATAAAATTATAATAGCACGTACAAAAGGTATAAATAATATTAAAACAACTCAACAACCATGTAATTGTAAATAATAATAATTAAACTTATTACGAATATAATAACAGCATGCATTATAACAAATTATGTGTAATACGAGGATGCTTGTTTTACACATGAAGATAAGTAGCCTGGAATCGGACGTTATTGGTTTATTGCTACACATATTGCAGTTTGGAAAAAAAATTCCCTGCTAAAGAAAATTCAAGTTCATCACTTATAGCCCCATCTATTGATGGTGCAGCTAATTAGTGTTCATATAGCTGCTTATTCATTGCGTGTCATTAACTAGAGTAAGTCTAGTGGTTTCGTCCGTTGTAGCCGGCGAACCTCCTTCAGATTATCCAGTAGGATAATTGCTGTCCAGTTGGTATGTCTATCCAACGTATCAGCATGCTTCTTTGCTATTTGACCTCTTGCACATAATATACATTTAGATCACGATGTAGTGTCTCATTGCTTGCGTACCAAGAGGCATCTGCAAGTATTCTCAGAGTTTTATTCCGAAATGTCTGTATTATTTTTACATTACTTTTCGCACTGCTTCCCTACAACTGACATCCATATGTCCATACTGACATAAGTACTTGCTTATGGAGCAGCACCTTGTTATTTAGGCTAAGTTTCGATTTTTTTCCTAATAGCCAATACATTCGCCTTACTTATACAGTGAGTTCTGTTCTTTTGCTTGTGATACCCGCCACGTTATTCTGCTGTTCAGATATAATCCGAGGTACTTCACTTCATTTTTAAGCGGTACGGTGTTGTTGTTCGTAATAAAATCTTTTGTAACAATTTTCCTTGTTGTAAAAAGAAACATGCGTTGATTTCATTTCATTTACTTTGATTTTACATTTCTCACACCAAGATGAGATTTACACTTGTCTACAACATTTTATTCGCTTCATTGGGACAACTGCTTGAACATAAGACGGCTGTATCATCAGCAAATGTAGCAATTAGTATATTTTTCGGTTTCGATAAATCAGCAGTATAATGCAGGTACAGATTGTTCGCTAATTTCAATATATAGTCTTTAATATATTGAATATTTAACATGTGGTGCATATTTGATATTCCGGTGTAACGAGATACCTTTAAAGTGTATCTTAAACATGGATTTTGTACAAGTTGTAGTTTCATAAAATTATAATTTGATACGGAGCACCAAACCGGACAAGAATAAGTCATTGTGGGACGTATAATAGTTTTATATAAAATTAATTTATTATCAATACTCAAGTGAGACTTACTCTTAAAAAGCGGATAAATTGAACATCATATAATTTTATTAGCTTTTGTAATAGCAGCATTAATGTCCTTAGTCTAAGTTTTTTTTATTAGAAATAATGCCTAAGTAACGAACATGATCAGACCACTCGACATGATCGCCATTAATATTAATTTTACGTCGTATGCGAGTCATTTTTTAAAGGATTTTTCATTTAGTGAAATATTTTAAAATTCGTGAACATCCTTGCTGTAATATATATTACTAATGACGTGCGATATAACTACAGAATAGAGCTGCATCATAGAAAGCGACTTCGACATTATTTAATTTGGGAAAATCATAAACATAAAACGAGAATAGAAACGGCCCTTCTAAGACACTACCTTGAGGTACACCAGCTAGATATGTCTTAGCTGGAAGAACGCGTTTCATTAATTTCAACGTATAATTATCCTGTTACTTAGGTTAAAAGTTTAACCGAATACGGTGGAAAATTACAATTATTTAGCGATATCAAACATAATAAATTTTTATGAGTAGTAGAATGAGCCGGTCTGCATCCAAATTGTTCTTTAGGTTTTAGGAATAACATTGTGGCAAATATCACAGCCTCAATTAATTTTTGGGACAATTCATTCAGATTAAGGGCAATCTTCCTGTATGTATTCCGTCTGCATTTAATTTTAAACTTCGAAGATTATAGTATTTAGATATTTTAATGTTTTTCATCGTTCTATAATGTTTAATTATCGCGGAGATTGCAGTGATATACCTCGTACTGTTATAACTCGCTTTTTCAACTCAAAATTAACGTACAACGATCTAGTCGTGATGTTCGGATGATGGTTCTGGAATTGGGCACATTATCATTCGTTCAATGTTTCTAATAGTTAAAATTAATTTAACGAACTAGGCCACAACTACTAACTTCGTTTTAATTAACGATTACACGCGCGTTAAACTTCAACACTTCATGCATCGTGGGACATAATCATCATTATAACGTTTTACGTAATCTCGATAGTAACTATTCCTAAAAATTGTAAAATTTTATTCATTCGTTTTACCCTAAACGAGTAACCCAGTTCGGTTGGATTTTATTTTATCGCGGTTGTCAGTCGGAAATTATCTTAAAGTATATAATTTTCCTGTCTGCAAATGTCATTTACTATTATCCTTCGTGTACGCATATATGTACATATATGTTATTATTATTAATCTAAATTAACGTGCCGTGTGCAAAAATTAAGGTGAGGCACGAGGAAGAGGAAGTTAAATCAAGGAGTAGAGACCGGATATACGTACGAACATGATTAGGTTAGTTAGAGAGGAGTATTTATCTTTGAAGAGAAGAGGAAGTGGGAGGGAAAAGGTTGAGAGACAATCTGAATAAGGAGCATGAAGGACAGTCAGTGAGGATATGGGAGACGAAAAGCGTGACGCTACACACGGTGCATTGAGGAGCCGGAGTTCTGTTCATCAGTTATGAATGGGCGAGTATTGTATGACCCAGCCGAAATCTGCCGAGGACAGTGTTTTCTGTGCGATTTGGGAGTGAAGTCTTCCAAGGTAAAACGAAATTCTTGATTTGGCGAAGCTTATTTAATGAGGAAGTCGACTGATACTTTTGTTGCCACGAAGCAAAAAGTCTTGATTTGACATAATTACGTACATCAATAGCTGGGAGGTTTGTGGTCGACAACAATGTAGCAGCCTCCTTTTCTGCTCTATCTGTCAGTTCATTCCCTGGAATCCCTGCGCGAGTTGGAATCTACAGGAACGGGACTAATTGGCTCGGTTTTAATTAATAACAGCCGTATCACTTCTGTAGCTGTAGGATGCTAATCGTTGCTAAATACATTGCATAATGTGTTGAGCGCTGAGAGAGAGTCGGAACATACAACCGAGGGCTGTTGGATGTTACAGCTTATTATGAAGTTCACGGCGAGGTAAAGATATATATGCTTGAATACATATGCGTGTGTGTGTTTATGAATTAATGTTTATTCATTTTTGTGTACGCATCGTATACAAATTTTTTAAGACATATATGACTTATTTTGTTCTCTTTTAATTCTAATTTGTATACATGCTTGTATATAACAAATGGCTACTGAAAGGTTTCTGTTTTAATGTATTGTGATTTACAGCATTATAAATCGGTCCTGATTTTAGTATTAATGATTTTACTTCTCTTACAAAGCATATTACATTCAGTTTTCGGCCAACCCCGCACCACCGGTTTGCCATAAGCAGATAGGGACGGCTGTTTACGGAAACGATTTAATAATGTAAAATAAAATAAAATATCGCAGACTAACACACTCGGGACTCTATCGTGCGAACTGCGTACTCTGCCGATAAATACATACATATCAACGGATTTGGGTTTCAGTTATTTATCTGAATTCACTTAATTAACGCTTAGAACTGATTAACGAAATCATATACTTATCAAAAACAGAATAGAAAATAATAAATAAATTGTAAAGATTATATGTGTACCCTCTTAATACTATAACTATATCAAGCTAAAAGTATATTGTGTATGTTGAAATTATTTATTTATACACAAATTAGTTGACACATACTATGCGATATGATATGATGAACGAAGCAATGATTAAAAATACATTTGGACGCGTTTAAAAACTAAAATAATTAAAAGGGTACACACACGAAGCACATAGAAGTGCAACTATAATGTTTTGCTTTAGGTTGTTGTTATAATTTTTGTTTTTGTTTTTTGGAATATGGTATGCAGAATCTGAAAAGCGAAGATTTTAAAATTTGTCAAGGTATTTTGTCTTTTAGATTAAAGTTGTCCCTGTTGAACTCTGTTAATTATATAACTGGCATGCGAATAAAATACGTCCGGCTGATTTTGTGTTCCTGTGGGTGAATAACATTTTTTTGTTTAAACTAAGTCTACATGAATATTCTGCAAAGTTTTTGTAATTGCGTTTTCCTGATACTATACTCGAGTTTATACGCCTTTTCATTCCAGCGCTTTCACGGTGTAGGTTTAGGATTCTACTGAATCTTGTTCTCATCTACTTTGTATTACTTCTTCTTCTCCTTTTCAGCTATTTTTAGTCCGCTGCTGAATGTAGTTCTCTCGAAGTCTTTGCTTACCTAATCTTCTCGAATTTTATTTATATCATCAGCCTGACGTGCTAGTGGTTTGCCTATTTTACGGGTTGTCTATATTGCCACTTTATTTCCACGTTGATTCTTTTATGTTTAGCGCTATATACTTTATTCTCGTTGTTTCTCTAATCAATTTATGTTCTTTCTTGTTTTCTCCAGTGTTACTCCAGTCATTTTTCTTTCGATTCTCCTTTGAGCTACTCTTAGCCTTTCCTCCAGTGCTGCTGTTATATTCCACGTTTCACTGCCATAGGTCATTACAGAGAGCACGCATTGGTTAAACGTTTTTCTTTTCAGACTAATTAGAATCTCTCTAATTTGTAATATATATATATTTTTCCCCACATGCTGGTGGTCATTTGGATTCTTTTCGTTATTTCCTTTTCCATTCTATTGTCACTCTTTATAATCTGTCCAGAGTAACTGAACGATGTTACTTTCTATATTTTCATCTGATCTATGCCTGATATTGCTGATTGTTTTGGTCATGTTGATTTTTAGTCTTATTTACTTTTTTTTTATTAAGTTTTCGCGCCATTTCATTCAGTTCTTCTGTATCTTCACTAAGGTGTACTATATCGTCTGTGCATATCTAAGATAGTTGAGATTATGTTTGTCCAACCTTTATGAGAAATGTTTATTTAAAATTCTCTCGACGCGGTGAACGTGGATATGGTTTAAATTTCGTTCGTCGTTGGGCACGGTGCGCTCCGATGAATTAATTAATAAGCGAATTACAAGTTATGTTTATCATTATACGCGTTGGACTCAATTACGGATGCTCGCGCGTGTAATGCGCATTTGCGAATTTTATTGCTTCCCCCGTTTCTTGTTAAAACGAAATAAATGTCGAATTTAATTACCATCTCCCTTACCGTATTCGTCGACTGATAGCGGTAGTACGGAATGTCGCCAGTGGGCGATCATTCCACACGCGTCATGGTCCGATTTTTTTTTTTATTATTCTTCACGCCTCAATAGCTTATTAGCTGCTTCAGCTAGATTGCAAATTAACTAAAAGTAAAAAAAAAATTAATTAAACCGAATTACCGTTATTAATACTATTATTTTTATTCGATTATTTTATTATCTAAATTGCGTATACAATTTACGTTTGTTGTAATAGGTAATTATTATGTACACGAAAGAACGTGCATAGGCATATGATCTAAATGTACATCTGTATGTGCGCTTATAGTTCTTTGTACGTTGACCTGTAATTAAAGGCAATATTTAGTACGATGATTAATAACTTAGTTTCAGCTACAGCTAACTTGTGCTTACAAAATTAATTACTGTATACATATATATGGTCGAAATTATCGAAAAAGCCCGTAGATGTTACCAATAATTGCTGTATATATATATATATATATATATATATATATATATATATATATATATATATGTATGTTATGTATATATGTTAATGTGTTGTTTTAGATGTATATATGGCGTTTATATATATATGTATGGGTATATATACAGCATAAGTTTAAACCACGACGCACGACGATTTCCTAGAAATAATTCGATATAATAATTAATTTAGCGAAATAATGGAATTTTAATTAAATGCAAAACAATTAAACTATTTTTTGTTTCTCGTTTAATATCGTATTAATTACTCGCGAATTTCTCCTTTTACGCTTTGCGTTATTTTAAAATTGATTAATTAACTTCATTAAAACGAATTATTTTCTATCGACAACACAGTCGCGCCGTGAAAATTTAGTTCTCAGGCAACAAGCAATACACACCCGGCTTCGGTACGTCGGTAATAAATTTTTTTTCACATTTATTTTTGTTTTCTTCTTTTACATTTTTTAAAAATTGCATATATTATATTCTTATAAATTTTATTTTTTCTCGATAATGCTTAATAACCGAAAAGTT
>CM065052.1:54207753-54227753 GCA_032883995.1 Coronaproctus castanopsis
ATACCTGTTACTGCTCGGCTTTACTTTGACGATCTTAATATATCTTTGTCCCCATCCAGTATTTCTTCTAATATAAGAAAAATTCTACAAAAAAACCATAGATCGTTTGCAGCAATGGTCTGACGCGAAAGGTTTATATTTTTCTACATCCAAATCATCATACATTATTTTCCATAAGAGGCGTCTATCATTCTTCAGTTTTTTTTTTTTTTTTTAAAGTATAACTAACTCTCCCTTAACAGCCGAAACAAGGGTAATATTCCTTGGTTTATTGTTCGACTCCAAATTAACCTGGCGTTACCATATAACTGAAATCAAGAGTAGGTGCTTAAAACTGCTCTCAATTCTGAAAAATTTACCCAACCCAAAATATAATATACATATCTAAATCCTCTTAAATATTTATAAATCTATGATCCTATCACGATTCAACTATGGGTGACAGGTATACTCAACTGCCAGTAAATCTATACCAACATTCGTACTCATGAACAACAGTAAACAGGAATGAACTACCGACTGGACCTCACAAACAACCTTCCTTAGGAGCATAAAACCAACCATAGAACCCTGGTGGCCTCCAGATGGCACAAGCAGAAAAGATAATGGTACCCTAAACCGTCAACGGGTGGGTCATGTATCACACAATTATCTGTATACCAAAAGCCTTTCACCAACAAACTGCCCCATATGCGGACATTTAACAGAACCAACAGTCACACACTTAATTTACAACTGCCAAACACACCACACTACACAGGTTAAATCACAAAATACAGGGCCCGATACATAAAATCCTCTCAAACAACCCTCAATCAATAAGTAAAATTCTGACTTTTTCAGCGAAAGCGGACTCCTAGCATACATATAAACTAGACACATGTCTCCTTATGCTGTAATAATCCTGGTGGTTACAAACGGCATCTGGAGATTTACATTATGTTAAAAAAAAAGAGAGACATAAAGGACGACCAAGAAGAATGTGGCTGCATGACGTGAATGACTGGACAGGATATGTTTAGGATAACCCAAAGCAAACATAAAACTAAGCAGATACTACTAGAAATCAGGCCGTGATGATCTCTTAACTCTATGTGAGAAGAGACAGAAGAAGAATCTATCTAATAGTGTTCTTAATAGAAAACTTGGTGGTAAAAATATTACGTATATAAAATTATTAGGAATTTTAATGTTAGATTTAAGGGACATACTACGCTATATAAAAATTAGAGAGCTATTTACAATTTTCTTGACCACTTTATACATAATGAACACGCATTTGTCCTTCTTCTAATTTTCAAATCTTAAACGTTTCCATAATTTCGTCGAAATTCTAGAAATAAATGAAGCCTTTCTAGATTCCACTATCTAAGTGAGTAACAAACAAATTCCGGAATCAGTATCAGTTCTTTTATTTACCAAAAGGTTCAGTTTTTACTTGTGTTATAGGTGTAACATTTATCAAAATCAGCCCTGATGATGCTGTAACCAATGAAACTAGTAGACTGTGTGCGTGAAATATATTGTAATACAGAATAAAAAGTATTTTTATTTTATTTTGTTTAATTTCAGTTTAAATCTATCTATCATCAAGAAAGCACTACAAAAATACTTTTTATATATGCATATGTATGTATACACACACACATATATATATATATATATATATATATATATATATATATATATATATATATAAAATTGTTGGAAGGATATGTTGAATGATGAAAGATTTAATATTAAGAAAACAAGTATGCGACCGGCAGTTTAAGCTGTCTTTTGGTTGTTTCTTGAGTATATTTTTTTGTTAAAATGATAAAACGTGTGTTTCTGGTTTAGTGACATCAATTTGTAGCACGTTATAATACAATTATATTTAAGAAAGTACGTCTATCTTATTTATTCGTCACGTAATAAATTTCATTCAGTATGTCATCTGGTAATAATAGTGGGGT
The DNA here is from genome assembly GCA_032883995.1 of Coronaproctus castanopsis. Taxonomy (NCBI): domain Eukaryota; kingdom Metazoa; phylum Arthropoda; class Insecta; order Hemiptera; family Monophlebidae; genus Coronaproctus; species Coronaproctus castanopsis. Next base: position 54,209,709 of record CM065052.1, read on the forward strand.
AAGAACAAGTAGCGCTTATACGAAAAACAAAGTTGATAAACCCCCCGTCTCCTTTAAAAGATATAACTGAGACAGTTGAGCAGGCTTTTTGGAATATCGACTTTCAAATGAACGAGAAATTTCGAGTTCAACTTACTAACAACGTCATGGAGGCGGTAAAGAATACACTGACAAATTTGTTTATAGAATTGAATAGTTAGATGAATTGGAACAATATAGCCGTCGGAATTCGTTGAGAATATACATAATTCCCGAAACAGGTAAATAAGGTACAAATGAATGCATTATGAAACTGACTAAAGAAAATTGATAGTAAATGTTCCGATCGAAGCTATTTGTAGGTCGCATAAGATTGGAAAGCGACATTTAAATAAACGGATTAATAAAGACCAATTGTAGTAAAGTTTGTAAGCTACAGATATCGAAAAATAAACGATTATTGAAAATGGCTAAAATATTAAGAAAGGAAACATTTAACGAAGAAACGGATGAACATAGTACCAGATAAATACGGCGGTAGAAAGGTAGACGGTAAAATAAACTGCGTCGTTGACAGTGCGTCTAATCAAAGGATTATGATAAGAACGCTGACCGATTACGATAAAAACTGTACCAGAACTGGAAGAATGTTCAAATCAATTAATTGAGGTAATCAGAGAAGCCGCTCAAATAGCGACTCCATCTCCTAAAGCAAACGCAAAACAGGATATTGCCGAAAGAAGAAAATGATCCTCAGGATAAAACTATCTTCAATCGTATTAGCCGTCAACTCGGTAAATTAATAAAAACGATACAAAGCAAAACAAAACATTCGAGTCTTATGTACAAAACCGTAGTCCTTCCGCCGACAAAGAGTACTCTTTGTGGAAGGCAACTCGCCGCCTAAAACAACCAGTTGTCAGAATCACCCATATAGGATGAAAATGGCTGTTGGATAAAACGTGACCAAGATATAGCTGAAATGTTCGCATATCATCTATCGCGTGTACTTCAACCGCATAACGTTAAGTCTGATATGGAATTGACGGTTACTAATATTACTTATCATGAAGATCAAAAGCTCATCTTATTCACTTCACATGAAGTGACGAGCGAAATAAACAGAACCATGACTCCGAAAAAAACTCCAGGTGTTGACGAGATTTCATCTCAAGTATTGAAAGAATTATCAAAGAAAGGCATCGTTATGCTTGGGTATATCCCTAATGCATGTATACGTCTAAAACATGTGCCACTATGTTTTTAAACAGCCCAGATTATAATGTTGAAAAAAACAGGCTAGCCGGAGCAGGAAATTACATCATACCGTCCGATATCTATATTACCAGAAATTTCCAAACGTTATGAAACCTGCTAAATACCTTGGTATGCACATGGACAAACGACTGACATGGGAAGTGCATGTTAGAACAAAAATCAAGCAGATGAAGATCAAGACAAAAAAATTATACTGGCTTATTGGACGCAACTCGAAGCTCAGTACCATCCATAAACCGTTATACCAACAAATTATTAAATCAATATTGACCTATGGTATTCAATTATGGGCATGCGTCAGGAAATCAAATATTAACAGAATACAGGCTAGATAAAGCGTGATCTTGCGAGCCATAGTTGACGCATATCGCTATTCTCGCAACTATGATGTCGTGCAAATAATTAAAATTTGTAATTTGTGATTGTAGCTATTGAGCTACAGGTGTTCGCATTTAGTACATAATGATGTGTTCTGTATGTATTAAATGACCATATGTAAATAAGAATAATTATTTAATCTGTACGATTAAGATTGTATTGTAAATATATATATATATAAAAAAAAAAAGTAGATGTGGTATACCCAGATTTTTAAAAGGCTTTTGACAAAGTATATCATTCGGTGCTGCTGCGAAAGTTAAGTAACTTCAGGTTCTCTTATAGGTTGCTAACACTATTTCAAATATGTTCAAGTTGGAAATTTCAGATCTTCTTTTCCCTGCCCTTCAGGAGTACCTCAGGGTTCTATTTTAGGACCTTCCCTCTTTTTCCTCTATATTAATGATTTACCAAATGTTATACAGTCTTCAAGAATATAAGCTGATAGTGCTATTTAAAGAAATTAAGAATATAGAAGACTCTACATTTCTACAAAATTATATCGATAACTTTGTATCTTTGAATGTTGTTAATAATTTATCACATAATACATTTAAATGTAAGCTTATTTCATTTGCACGAAAATTCCTCCCTGTTTCTGTTTTGTATCATATACAAGATTCATTATCAAAAAAAGATGTGTGTGAGAGATCTTGGTATTTTATTCGATGTAAAATTAACTTTTAAATTTCACATCGTGAACACAATTCGTAAGGCGAGGAAAAAGGTTGTGTTTAATTATTCGAAGCAGTTAGAATTTTAAACATATTGAAACTCATTTAATTCTATAAGACTTCTTTAGTTCGTTCGCATTTGGAATTCGGTACGCTAATTTGGAATCCTGTGTCTGATGAAATAGAATTGAAAGTGAAAAAAAAAAGGTTTTTAAAGTTCTCGCAGTATAAATTTATTAGATCAGGTTATTTGTACTTCTTCGTCAGTTAGATATGTGTAGTTTACAAGGGCGGAGAAAAGAAATTTCGCTTTGTTTTTTGCACACTTTGACCCATAGTAAGATAAATTATCCCACTTTATTAAAAAAAATCATGTCAATGTTCCTGTATTCGGCGTTCGTCCCACTTGTACGCTGGCAGTATAATTTGCAAAAACTAAACAGTACGCATGTTCCCCTTTATACTCATTATTTATATTATACAACAGAGAAAAAATATACGTAATATATTTCACTATAATTCTGGGGAATTCTTGAAAATCTTTAAGGGTTGAATAGCGTGTGGTTGGACCACCCTGTTTCATCTAAATGATAGTATTGTGCGTGTGTGCATGTCAGAGTGTATCTGAGTGTGCTCTTGCATATATATTTATTACGTTTTTGTACCAGTGTGAAAGTACGGAATTTTTTGCGTGTATGTGTACTTGATAAATTTACATGTGTGTGGCATATGTGTTTAGGTTTGAATGTGTATGTATATATGAGTGTGTGATCTTTCACGTAAATAGGTGTTAGTAATTTCGTTACGTACGTATATGTGCGATATATTTATTGCTTATTCTTATACTGTGCTGTGCAGTAATTGGCGAAAGTTGTAACCAGCATATTGTAAACTTTAAATAAATAATTAAATATCTAAAAAATTAATATATATATATATTTTTTATTACTTTCTACTCCTATATACTCGTACGCTTCTTTCGATTTAATATTGTGTAATAATAAAATTTCCTTCGTCCTAGCCACCTTAAATTGTATGTATATATATGGAATAGTGATTTTTTTGTAATCACTAATGCTAATAATTAATAAGGGAAATCTTCGTCAATTGCGCCATTTTCAAGTTGAAAATTAAAATAGACTAAAATAAATAATAGCAAATAAATGTATAATAACAATAAGTGAAGTAGTATGTGATGTATATATATATATGTGTGTGTGTATGTACTTAATTTTAAAAACAACAACATCTAGGTCGACTAGTTTAAGCCTAAGATGCTTGCAAACAGTTATTATCTATTGTATCCTACAATTATCTACGCTAAAAATACTGAGGACTAAGTTTATTAATAACATAGCTTTTAAAAGTAATTCATCATAAAATATCATTATGTAATGTATTTAATAAATTATTTTTATTTCTTAATATTGTTATTTCTAATTTTTCTAATGATTTTCCTATATTTTTTAGTTTTTTTTTTTTTTCTATATGTAAAATATTTTAGTTTTGATTAATATTACTAATTTCGTGTTTAAATTTTTGCAATTTTCACTATATGTATAATGATTTATCGTTTTTATACGAACTTTGTGTATTATTTTTCCATATTCTGTCATACTGTACTTCATACATGCTGTTACTGAACGTTAATGTCGTCTACTACACGTGTTCGAGCTTTATGAATATCGGCAGTATTCTTTTATCAGTTCTTTGCGTCTTTTTCAATTGTCGCCTGGGCATATGTAATAAAACTGTTAATATTCATTCGGTAGACTGACTAATAAAATAAGTCACCAGAAAGATATGTAGTAATCAACTGGTCATTACTACGGAAAGTACGACTCATTGAAAAACCTTGGCCATGCCTACACCCAGTACAATCGACATATATAATAATAACCGCAATAATAATAATAATAATAATAATAGGAAAACAATCTTGGAGCGTTGTACAAGTTTGCATAGTTAACAGGTAGCTGGGAATTAATATTCCGTGTTAATTTTCTAATAAAATATTGACGATGCAAACTTGTACAACGCTCCAAGATTGTTTTCCTATTATTATTATTATTATTATTATTGCGGTTATTATTATATATGTCGATTGTACTGGGTGTAGGCATGGTCAAGGTTTTTCAATGAGTCGTACTTTCCGTAGTAATGACCAGTTGATTACTGATCGTCCTTGTAATTCTTAATGAACAAATCAAGCCTAAGTCAGCATCACTTTGTCAGATGGAGTTACCTATTATAAGCGTTTCTCACCTTGGGAAATGAAAATAGTCATCTAATCTATAGATACAGCTCCCGAATATTATCTATTAATTTGCGAAACGTTGAAATGTTTACTAAGCCATTACTAACATCCTTCGTCTAGAGTATTATCCTCCTCAATAGAAGATGACTTTTATTCAGAAACTTTGCAAATAAAAGTATTCTCTTACTGCCTATAGGCCTATTGCTAGTTCTCGAGAACCTGGTTTTATTTACCTTGATCGCATCGTTAGAAACAATAATCTCGAATTATCCGTTATTTCTCTCCCAGCGCTCCAAATTTACTGCGTATAAAACTACATTAGTAACCGTTCTCTAGATGTCAATCGAACCTTTGATCTGACACGCGGAATTACCATTTAAAATAAGACGCTGCTTCTCTTACTCGTACTTTAAATAATTAGATTCGCATTTAACGGACAGTTATTTCTAGATTAAATTTCAAATCGCAACGCATCTAAGTTTCATCATTCAGTTCTTAAATCTCCGCTTTTCTTTTTTAACGTCTATTAAGCACTGGTACATCTGTAACTTGAAACAATAGCATAGGCTGGTGACACGAGTGACCTGAAAGTAATACAAGGTTATTACAGCTTAAATAAATTTACCGATTAGGCGTCAGGGGATCAAAATGAATACTTCGAAATTAGTTCATGTGACCTTCGAAACTGGGTGTGAAACACGTCCTCCTGTAAATATTGTCGGTCCGATTTAGTAGAATAATAAAGCCGAGTATTTGTGTATGTGACTTGATCGCAGACTTCACCGAAAGGAGCATAATATGGAAAATGTATTAGTTCCTGCGGACAACCTCGGAACGAGATCAAACCTAATAATATACAACACGGTTGCGAAGTCGGTATAGACTTATATAAAGTACTATGGCAGTATCCAAGGTAATTCAGCGGTTCCAATAAAAAGTATTAAAGTATTACTAAATCGGACGTTCATTTTATTAATTTTAATTTATTTAATGTATATATATTGTTCTTTCGCGTTAAAGATTATTGCCTTTTTTCAACCTTCATCATATTATGATTCCTCTAATCTATGTAGTAAAACAAAAATTCTGCACGGAAATTTAACCAAGTAGTGGAGAATTGTACAATTACTCCTTTTTTCCAGTGATAAATCTCTCAATATTCCACGTATCCGATATGACGAACTTTTGCAAGTAAATTTATTCAACTGCAGTTTCCCGATGGCCTGATTGTACGTTTCCGTTACTGAGATGACTATGATGTGACTTAATTTATATAATTTCTTTATTTCATTCGTCGATCCCTTTTCACCTTTCGCATTTTCTAAGTTCTTACCGAGCGCTCGGATGACGTAGGCCGCTTTAGCTTCTCGGTTTTCCGTTTAAATTAATATTATATCAGGTCGATTAAAGATGTTCAATAAAATTACAGCAAGAGCGCAAAACAGTGGTTGGACGTTTTCTTTGGAAAAAATAAAAGCTGTTCACTTCTGTAGAATCAAATCCTGTAAAAGTAACATACATATCCTACTAAACAACACACCTATTCAAACTGCATCTCATATTCGCTACTTGGGCCTTTTCTTCGACAACAAATTAACATGGAGAGAGCACATAAATCAACTGACGAAGTCATGCACAACCAAATTAAATTTACTAAAAAAATTGGCACATACATCGTATGGAGCTCACCGTTATTCACTGTTAATGATATACCGCTCTCAAATTCGCTCAAAATGCGACTATGGAATCCCCCTTTTTTCCATAGCATCCAAGAGAGACTTCTCAAAACTAGATACTATCCACAATTCCTCGCTTCGATTAATTACAGGCGCGCTCAGAACATCCCCAATATCAGACGTCTACTGCGAAGTCTCAGAATGGCCTTCATCGCTTCGACGGAATCACCTTATGGTAAATCTGTTACGCATGATTGCAAATCCAGAGCTCTCAACAACTAACAGTATAAAACGATCTCTCCAGAGTACATCTGAAACCAGATTATTAGGTTCGCGAGTAAAAAGAATTATATCCGATACTACGAAATCAATTCATACCGATCTATCAGAAGCTGATGATCTATACAACATAGAAAGCAACTCTACAAAAATTCTTCCCCCATGGACTTCGAAAGACGCCACATTCGATTTTACACCGTTCCCAAAAAAGCACTCTCACTTTGCCATCGTCCACAATTTATTATCTCCACAAAGGAAAAAGATATACTACTCCGACGGTACAAGTTCCGCAGAATCCGCTGGTTGCGCAGTGGTCTTTAATCGAAATGTGATCTACGCTCTGTCCGCTGAACTGGTACGGAATCCTACTAGCGTTAGAACATGCGGTAAAATCTTACCATCACATTATAACGATAGCTACGGACTCCATGACAGCTTTACATCACATTCAACGGAAATCAAATCATCCTATCGCAAACTCCATAAATATAATCGTACAGAACTGTCAAACGGTGATAACCTTCGTATGGATTCCGGGCCACGCAAACATCCCAGGAAATCATATGACCGATCTAGCAGCAAAAGAAGCTTCCAAAATGTGCCCAGCACTGCGTATTAAGATTCCACTCAGTGATATCAAGGAAGAAACCAAGGGCCTATTTTATAGGTGTGGCAAAAAAGATGGACGGAACAACAGAGTACATCACACCTGCACACAATAAAACCGTCAGTTCGCGAATGGAAGTTTCAACCGGAAGACCGAAGGGACCAGGTGGTGCTGAGTCGACTCCGGATCGGTCATACGCAACTTATACATGGACACATATTCCAAAAATTAGTCCCACCAACCTGTGATAGACGCGACGTTCCGATTACAATTCATCACATCCTAACAGAATGTCCAAAAAAAACCTAAAACCTTCTTCCTTAAATATTTCATCAATTCTGGCCCAAGATTCCCTATCCGTTTCATCTTTTCTTGTTAAGCTTAGGTCGGTAAACCTGTTTAACAAAATTTAAATTTGCTGGCCGCGCTCCTAGCCTCGCTGCTGTACATAGCGCGGAAAAGAAAAAAAAAAGTGATCGTCTGACCGTAAATCACCTTTGCAGCCTCATATTCCACTACACTCTTTGTACGTGTAAAACGGCTTCTAAGCCCATCTAATATTATATCTTTCAATAACGCCTTGATAGACGTTACGTATGTCATTATGTTTTCTCGTATATTCTATTGAGGCTAACGCATTCAGTTATGTTAGATTCTAGTATTTCTTTATCGCTTCCACACGTTCAGTGTTGCTCATTGATGTATTCGATCACTATACAGTTTAACGCTAAAGTAACCCGGTCCTACTGTATGAAACTTTTAGTTTTTGGCATTAATTGGTGACACGTATTTTCAACACTCTCGTATCTATTGTACTTTTATTCAGTTCTGCTTTGTATTTTTCACACCTTCGTTCTATCGCCTACGTTTCCCTACTTTTCACATGCTCTTATCGTGTTGTTTAATTGTAAGTACTTCGATTGTTTGATTTAATTTCTCAACGTCCTAGTTTATATATTTATACAGAAAAATTCTCTCACATTACATATGTGCTTCTCTCTGAGTAGACCAATGTCTGTTAACCTTCGGTTTCATTCTTCCCTAGACAATGTTCTCCTAATAACCGAATGATGTTTCTTGTATATTGTCATTAATGTTCTCGTTTTACTTTTAGGTTGCTCCATTTATGTTTTTGACCATTTTAAAATTATGATTATAATTATTTTTATTATAATTCAAGGAAAACGAAAAGGTTATGGAAAATAGATTTTAGCTGTAAAGTTAATTAAAGTCGATTCTCGTCTCAGTTATTCGACTTCATATTTAAGTTTCCATTCGTGAGTGTGCTAGAAAGAATAACAAAAGATAATCATTTATCGAGGAACCGAATTTAATATTTTCCGAATTATTTCAAGTACGAAGTATAGGATTATTATATACACGGAAATATCTTCGGTACGTATTCAGTCTAGACATACTAGAATCTGCTATGTGCGTGATCTCGCTAATTTACCTTACGTTAAAGACAAATACAAAACCTTTCTAATCAATTTTCCACATCAGAGATTTCAATTCCCGGCGAGTGAATAATACGCACACCAAATATAAGCGTAAAAACATTAAACTCGATCCATTACGACGATATCTTTACCTTATCTTCGAATTAATGAAGAACATTTGTGCCTGACTTTTCGCATGGTTGATATGACGTTATTTTAATAGTTTATTTACATATATAAGCATTATATATATATATATATATATATATATATATATATATATATAAAGTGTGTGACGTCATATGGATTTATGTTATACGTGTATATATAACTATATTTTTCAATGATTTTCTTATTTATTGTTGTACCATTCATTTCTGACACTATATTTCCAAGTATCTATTATTATATGATATTTGGATATTGTGTATTGTTGACGAACGGTTTTATTCTCAGTATGGTGTGATATATGTATATATATATACGTGTATTTGTGCTTTAAAAATGATGATTAAATGAGTGTGACATTATCATTTATTTCTAACACCATGTGATATTGTATTATTAACGAACTTGGATTTTGAACAAATGTGTGAAATTACGAGTCAAATTTCTTTTTAAAATTAAATTTAAAATTTTGAAAAAACACTTTTCAGTTGAAAGAACGTTCGGCCTGTTTATTATATTGATTGCAATAGCCAAAACGTGCTACTGAACTTTATATAAAATAAATAAATTGATTTGGTAATAAAATGACTAATATATTATTTTGAAATACAACTTCGTAAAATATGAATTAGGCGATGAATTTATCGACGCTCCCGATAAATTTGGAATATGTAAAATTCCATGCCCAATCTGGTTCCTATAATATAAATACAATTGTCTTATACACTATAAACACACACATACACACACACACACACACACACATATATATATATATATATATATATATATATATATATATATATATAGTCATATTTATCTACTGACGACTTAACGCGACACATGTATTTTATTAAATATATTGCTTTCATCGACATACACACACACATACATACATATATATATGTGTGTGTGTGTCGATTGGTTGATCGATGAAAGTAAAATTCATTATATATATATATATATATATATATATATATATATATATATCTATAATAATAAAATACACACACACACACACATATATATATATATATATATATATATGTGTGTGTGTGTGTGTGTATGTGTGTGTGTGTGTGTTTAGATTGGTTGATCGATGAAAGCAAAATTCATATTATGTATATATATATATATATATATATATATATATATATATATATATATATATATATATGTAATAAAATACACGTGTCGCGTTAAGTCGTCAGTAGATAAATGTGACGCATATATAAGTGTGTGTGTGGGCGTGTATGTGTATATAATATAATATTGCTTAAGCACATAACACAGAGGTTAATGTAATCAAACAAGCAATAGATTGATACTACATACATAATAATATATATTATATGTGTGTATGTGTATGCGTTTATATATCTGATAAAATATTGCTTATTAAGATACAAAGGTTAATGGATCTATATCAAAGAACAGAAAAAAAAAAGAAATATAGAGCCGGAATAGCTGGGATATTTGCACCGATGACCTGTTTAGTCTGAAAAAAGTTAAATAAAGCGTACAGGGTAAAAAAGTAGAAGTACAACGCAGGACGGACAAGAAACAAGGACATTCAATGTTGAAGGCTGTCTGCATATTTACATTAGAAATTGTAAAACCTTGTGAGCGAGTACCTGGATGTGGGTACGGTAAGTGATATACGAACGACCAATCAAGTATTGTAGATGCAGATATAATTACACGTAGTCACATAGACGTATAGATGCGCACGTGTAATTTAGATAATGATAATGATGTTTAAAAAAAAAATTAGCATATATTCAGCCTGACAGTATAACGTTGTGTGTTTTACACGGCTCTACAACTATGCGTATATTTCCAGGTTTCACGTTGCGGATAAATATTATTATCATCATTATTTTACTATTTTATTAATAATATTATAATTATTAATGTCACTATTATTATCATTATTAATTCTTCGCTTTCATCTTTTTCTTCTTCATTTCATTATTATTATCATCATTATTATCATCATCCTAGTTGATATGTAAAAGGTTCTAGAGGAGTACCGTCCCAAAGCGCACCGTCGGTTGATAAGCGGGAGGGGGGATCCGATATGATAACGATTGTGGTGAGAAATCATCCGTCGACAGGGAGGAACAAGTTTAACGGCGGCCATCTTGAAAACTTGTTATAGTGGGAGCTACCACCCAGTCGACGGTTTTAAAGGAGTGTGGAAAAAATTCACTAGTACAACGCCTATTGGTTGGCTTGGTAAAGAACAGGATAGTCATCATTGAAACATTCTGTAAAACCTTGTACCCTTCACCCAACCAACGATGGATTTCAGCTATTTTACACTGTCTACATAATACCTTTCCCCGCCGAATTGCTAAATTATTTTTGGGATTCACACACACACACACACACACACACACACACACACACATATATATATATATATATATATATATATATATATATATATATATATATATATATGCATATACACACACCGCACGCGCACACACAACTCACACTCACACACAGGATAACTACGTTCTCACTGAATCTGTTTTATGTTTAGGTTCCCTATTCCTAACCAGCCTTTCGATGGTTTAAATTTTTTTATAATTTTTCTTTTTAATTTTATTTCAGAAGACTTCACCTTTTGTTAATATACATATATATATATATATATATATATATATATAGGCAAGTGGGTACACATGGGCATGAATAATATGTTTTTAGTCGTATGTTGAACGTGTACAATAATTTCTACTTGGCGCGGAGCAAAAGGATGCATATTTCATTGTAATCGTCATCATCATTATTGCAATCATCATTGGCATCTCCGTGTTCCGCTATTTTATATTTCGGTTACCAGGCAAAACCTATATATTTCTTTGTTACGTAATATTTTTCGTAAGGCCAGTTTTATTTTCATTATTAAATATTATTATTATTTCAACTTAACATCGCATCTCTGTTACGGCTAAAAACAAAATGGAAGATACAGAAAGTAACGACTTCTTCATTTCTTATTTTATTTTGTACCAACAACATTTAGTATTTTTTTTTTTTCATACGATATTTTCTCCCTTTTCCATGTGTTTTATGTAATTTATGGTGTAGCCTATTTGTACGTGTGTGTGTATAATACTTTCATTTTCAACGCGATGACTTAAAGTTATGTCTGACTTATTTTATTTAATTTTTTTTTAGTCGAATATTGTTAGATGGAAAATAATTTACTATCCCCGATAAAATTGTAAAAATCTGTGGATGACGCGCGCACACAAACACAAACATAAACATAAAAACGAGCATGTACCAATCATGCCAGAGGGTCAGATACATTGTAAAGGCATTACATCTCGCCTAAGTTAGCTGGTTACTGTATCGTACGATAGTAGCAAACGTGCGTAGTGCAACACACTCTTTATGCGCGTTCTTTAAAGCAGAACTAGTTGTCAATTTCTATATACGTAACTGTGGAAATTTATTCGAGGCTGTTAAAAATTAAAATGTTTAACCCGCGCTATTTAAATATAATAATATTTGTACGACGAAGATGCCGAAAGGTAATACACATTAATCATTTAATTGTTATAACGCTTCTATTATAAAATGACGCTATATATTTTATTCTATTTATAATTTGTATCTATTTGACAGAATATTGTCCTAACACTGTCCGTACGAAATTTCGGCCATTAGCGCGTGAATTTTTTTTTTAATAGTCTAATACACGTATCTGAGTAATAATAATTAACGATAATAGAAGAATATTTAATTGATAGTAGTGTAAAAAGATGCGAGGTATTTAAAGACATTTATTAAAAATCGTACGTTTTATACTGATCTCGTCACCAAAAAATGGAAATCATTTTAATGGAAATCATTTTTTTTCTCTTGACCCCCAGTTCGTAAAAACGATAGGGTTCTTCTGCGTTGTTGTCTGTTTTCAGACGTAGTGACCATCATAAGCATTTTTTAACAATTTTTCGCCATTCATTGCGATTATGAGCCGTTTCTGTCAGTTGATGTGTCCATGATATCCTCGCTGTATGTAAAATGTAGTCGATGTACCGAGTCGGTGGAAACTCGTAATAAATTGTACGTTCGAGAAATTAGATGTAATCGTGTATTATTGAATATTTTTTTCAATATATAGGAAAGAATGTTTAGCTACACCATTACATATATATATATATATATATATTCGTTCTACTGCGATTGAAATTTATTTGTATAATGCTTAATACATGTACAAACTAAACGTTGAAACTTTTTTTGTTCACGAATGAAATAAGGTCGTCGATATTTTAAATTACTGAATTCGTTATCTGAATTTATATATTATTTTTTATGAAAAATATGTTAATATGTTGCTCTATATCTAAACTTAATGGTTTGATTCCTGTATTATTTAAAAGAATTACAAATACATTAGAAATAACACATTGTTCAGAACCCGTTCAATTAAGTGCACGGAACTCTAAACAAACTATTTTACAATATATTATAAGATTAAATTAATTTTTATACCATATAGTTAGGCTAGGTGTACATTTATTCTACAATGATTTATTTCTGCAATGGTGAAAGTATTATACATTTTAAACAGCTGAGTTACTAATCGATCTGCTCTATTATAGCTAAAATTTTTATTACAACGATTACAGGCCGGAAAGATATTAACAGGCCGTGGCTCGTAATAAATTGTACGTTAAAAAAAAAAAAACAAATGATATATTACTGAATCTTTTTTTCATAGGAAAGAATTTTTAGCTATACCATTATATATTCGTTCTACTGCGATTGAAATTTATTAGTGCTTAATACATGTACCAACTAAACGTTGAAACTTTTTTTGTTCACGAATGAAATAAGGTCGTCGATATTTTAAATTACTGAATTCGTTATCTGAATTTATATATTATTTTTTATGAAAAATATGTTAATATGTTGCTCTATATCTAAATACTTTAATTCCTGCAATGACAATGCTTGCCAAATAGCTAGTAGTTCTGTAGGATTTAATCAATTTTATCGCTATAGTTCTTTCGCTTTTTAATATGCTCTGAAATCTGTTTATTTTTAGCATATCTTTATATACGAAACTGCCGTAAAGACCGTTGGCTACTACACTTTTATATAATGAAAAATGGAAATTAATCTAATGGAAAAAAAAATCCAAATTTTTCTAAAGTTGAATGCATTGAAAACAGTTTTAGTTTTGAATATAATAGTAAGTATATTATACCTTTTAAAGCTTTTAAAAGATTTATTAGCAAATTTACGTATTTATCAGCAAATACATACATAAATGTGTGTGTATAGACATCATATAATACACCCAAATTCCCATCTATTTACTCGACTGTGACGAATAGTTTAATATTAACATACATATACAATTTTGTTGCGTCTCCTTTCAGGAGGTTGCACATCAAGAACCATTAGCCGTCTCGTATCTTCTTGTGTCTAGCTGAATTTATTACATCGTAAATTCTACCGATCCCTGTGTTGGTTGTTATAATTATATGTACTCCATTCCATTCTTTTAATTTCTCTTGCTGTCTTTCCAATTGGATCGCTAACATAAAAATGTATTCACCTCGTAATTTTTCCTTTTACCACTTATTTATCAGTTTCCTAATTTTCATTTGTACGTTACTAACATTTTTTTGATTAATAATTTGTGTTTTTTTTTTTTTTTTTTTTTTTTTTTTTTTTGACGGGTACTATGTACTGCTGCTATGGCCAGAAGCACCCGTATGAAAAAATGAATGTTAGATTAAATTGATCATGCCTATAGCTCGAAGAAACTGAAGTGCTGCTTCTACAGCAGTTGGGTCATCAGATAGAACTGTTTTGAATGAACTACCATTGAAGTTTTGGGGACGGTATACGGAATATTGTGGGCAGTCAAAGAACAAGTGCCGGAGTGTTAAGGGGGTTCGGGCGCAATGAGCGCACAGAGGTGGATCTGTTCTACTTAGAATATAACCATGAGTCAGTGCAGTGTAGCCAATACGAATACGGGAAAGTACTACCTGATCCTGTCTGCTTTGCGCCGAATATTTCCAAGGAAGTGGAGAGGAGCGAATGGATCTAAGATGATTCGTTGAAGGAATTGCATTCCACAGATCACAAAATAATTTATTTGCTATATATTTGATGGAGGTGACTGCATCTGCCTCAGGTATAAGTATTAAGGGATAAGGTTGGATTCGAGCTGCCTCTTTAGCTGCTCTATCAGCTAATTCACTTAATGTGAAACCTGTGTGGCTTGGAATCCATATTAGGGTTATTTTCAGAGTAGGGTGTTGGTACAAAAGATTCAATATTTTTATAGCAATAGGATGGATTTTGGAAGAATTAGGGTTGAAACACATAATGGAAGATAGTGAATCAGAACATATTAAAAGATCATTGTGATTTTCATTGACCGCAGCGGATACAGCAAGGTAGATTGCGTATAATTCAGCGGAAAATACCGAGTACTGTGGAGGCAAGCTGTAGCGAAGAATATGATCCTCTAAAACCACCGCACAACCACAATATGTATTAAGTTTAGATGCGTCGATATACATTTTTTTACATCCTCTGTATTTATCTATGGATTGTTTAATGCGGATATTTATTTGATCTGCAGAGAGTGACTTTATTGCGGAATGCATTAGAGATGTGTCGGTTTGGATGGAAAAGAGATGCCAGGGAGGATATTGCGTGTGATTTTTATAAATTAAATCAGGAATTTCTGGAATAGGAAAGTTATCAGGAAGTTGGAAAAGTGTTTGTAGGTGTATATTCCATTTTTTAATAAGGTATTTTCTTCTTAAAAACGGAGGCCATTCTTCAGCTTCGCAATAAAGACTGTCAATCGGACTTGTACGAAAAGCACCGATGGCTATTCTAATTGCTGTATTACAGATGATATCCAGTTTTTTCAATGTGGTATTTTTAATGGTTGTGCTGTATATTACGCTTCCGTAGTCCAGCTTTGATCTTATGAGGCATCTGAACAAATGTAATAAGGTTTTTTTGTCCGCTCCGAACGATGTGTGAGCTAATTTTCTCAGCATATTCATGTCCGCAGAAATTGAAACCAATAGTTTGTTTACGTGTTCTTTCCATTTTAACTCATTATCCCAGTGTAAGCCTAGAAATTTCATGACTGATTTCGTTTTTATCGGCTGATTTTTAATTGTGATCTGGAGTTTTTTTGTACATTTAATTAATTTGTAGTTCACTTACTAATGAAAAAGTTTCTTTCGCTATTAAAATATTTTGGTGGCTAATTTTTTTTTTTTTTTTTTATGTAGTTTAACGCTATCATTATTGCGTATAGTTCGCCTGTATACGAAGATACGGGGTATTCCGACTCGTGAATTTTTCGCCCTTTATTTGTGTATAATGAAAATTTTCAGAATGTCGTCATACTAAACTTATCAGTTATGTATACATTATTTCGAATTGTTTTGCGTTAATTATTTCATCGAATTGTATGTTCTGTTATTTAAGTTTCTGCCATTCGATACGTGAATATTATTTTCCTCAATTTCAACTTGTAACGTTGTACAAAGTTCTTATTCCATGTGCCCCATAGTATCGCCGGTTTTGCATTGGATATTATCTTTAGGGAGTTATTATAGAAGCTGATCAATACGAGAGGATTGTTTTTACGTATTCGGCATTTATTGTTCATTTACCTATTCGATGTTTTAAATTTGTTTCATAATAATATATATTGTTGGACTTGGCCGGTGGGAAGCAAGTATATTTTAAAGAGAAAATTTGTGCGTATATGCAGGGAACGAGTATGTTTAATAAGTAAGCGTGTGTAAGTGTTGTGTAGCTTAAACAAAAAGAGGTAAAAAAAAAGGTAGATGTATAATAATAATAAGTGTGTGTACCCTGCTTAGTCTAACTTAAATATAGAATGGTTAGAGGAATAACATAGTCCCCCTAGACTAGCAAAATGTGCGTATAAAATGAGTTTGTATAAATAAGACAAATATCACAAACATATATAAAATTACAAAATAAAAATAAAAATACTAAACACTATACATACTTTAACGTAGGCGTTAGCTATTAGAATAAATAAAATAGAGCAAATTTAGGAATAAAATTGAGTAAATTTACAAGATAAGCAGTTGACCATGTCATGAATTGACGTTTGAGAATTTTTCATTATAGATCAAATACCATACGCTTTTATTCTTTCGATATATCTGTGTATAAATTATTCTTAATTAAATTTAAATTTATTGCGCATAATATCATGAGCGAACTGCAAAAATTCATCCTTGCTGGATCTTAAAGGGAATAATGTGATGTTCAATTAAAACTATATCTAGAACATTAGTTCGGAATATTTTGTTAAGCTGAAAAAGCATCTTAAAAGGAGTCGCGGTTAACTTGAAACTTAAATTTTATAGACTTCGTTACCGGGGACGAGAAAGAACACAGTCGTAAATGACGAAAAGCAAATAACTCGTCATAACGATATAAAAATGAAAGTTTCAATTTTCGGTTATTACAACCAAATTCATCTTCGGTGCTTATTTACGTCTGGATTATTTTTATTAATTATGTCTTGCTTTCAAGTGAACACGATAAAAAAATTATATTACTCCAAATAAAAAAACAAAAAAAACACAAAAAACATTTTCTATCACCTGGTCTTAGAAATGAATTAATACAAGAAATAATAATTTACATTTGCCTTAAATACTTTATTCTTATTTTAGACTTCTGAATATCTGCTAAAACTTCGTCACATGATTGTCCCCATCTATCCGCCATAAGTAATCTGGCTGTCCAGTTCAGACATAAGCGTTGCCGAGTTCGCTAGTAAATATATAAAACAAGCGTATTTTACAGTACAAAATCTATTGTTTTTTTTTTAATGTTGGTCGATGCAAAACAAATTTCTCGCGAAAATCACAGAATTCTTGCATTTTCATTTTTTCCATTTTGTCCAATTCTATCGCTTCCGGGTGGCATCGAACTCATAACCAGATGGAGAAAGAAAGGCTACTCAAATACAGGATGCGTAAGAAATCCGTGCGCCTGACTTCAACCATGAATGGGTAGTATTGAAGACACTGAACAGAATACGAGCTGGGTATGCTCGAACAAGTGAGAATATGTCGAAGTGATCATTGACAAAGAGTGCAAGCTGCGATGGCGGAGAAATTCTGTCAAGATCGGGCACTTATTGGAATGCCGACTTGCCGGACTTTTGTGCAACATAACTAATTTTATGAACACGGATCAGCATGCTCTGCAGCTAGTAAAATATTAGTCCGAGAAAATATAATAGTAA